>JAZHYW010068654.1:0-16532 GCA_037355805.1 Ixodes ricinus
GCACAAGAAAAAAAATCGTAATGACGTATTGGTAATGCAATGTAACATATATAGAGAAAAACAATCAAGTTCGGCATAATTCGTTTAATAACGAATTATAACGAACTTCGATATAATGACACTGTCTTTATAATGACATAATGACAGCGATTTATGCCATCTTTAGTTGCGCGGCGTTCGATATACCGCACAACCGGTCAACAGCGCACGCTCAGAAGGCGTTTGTTTCACAGCCCAGCAGACGAAGCTGTGCAAAGCGCACAAGGCGATTTTTGCGAAAGTCTATATTCGTCACTTATATTTGAGCGTGTTTTATATATATGTATTACTTTCTATCGTGCCACATATCAGACCTATACTTGCTGTCTATGGGCACAGAATGAAGACCTTATGATTATGATTACAATTATATATATTCTTAATAATTGCTTTTTTAAAATTTAATATAGCTTTAAACGTATGCTTTCAATCATAATCACTGACACGTGGGGCGTGGCCTTTTACGTTCACTTTTCGTGATTGGTTGTTGGACGTTCTTATCGGCCAATGCCGCAATCTGATTGGCTGAGGAGTTATAATGAGATAATAAGATAGAATAACTTGGCGGGGTTTTCGGCCGATTTTGGGCCGGCGTTCTTGTGAGTCACCCCGTATAGACGCTTTAAACACGCGCCGGATTGAGCCGCCATAGCCGACCTTCTCTTGTCTTACCGAGATGCCGAGCCACTGAAGCAGGCGTTGACAAGCCTCCACAATTGCCTATGCTAGGGAGAAGGACGCAGTAGCACCTAAATTGGCAATAGCCTGTCCTGCTGTGGTAATTATGAAGTGGAGCGAACAGGAATACGAGGGAACAAAAACTGAAGGTCGGCTATGGCGGCGCCCATGCACAGCTGTCTGCAAAGCGTCTATAGCATTCGGGAAGAAACAGCTGGAGCGCCAGACGAAAATGAATCAGCTTTTTCTCCCCGTCCCAACCACGTCGGAGCTATAGAGGCACGAGGCCATTCACGCGCGCAGATGGCTCATACACCCGACTCGATCGACGAAATCATTGCTCCGGAGTCGTGCCAAACGAAAGTGCGAGCAGCTGCGGTTCCTATACCTGCACGGAAAACACGAATCCCTCACGGAAACGAGGTCCGCCGCGGGGCTCGTGTGGTTCTGTCGCAACATATCTGTGAGACGTTTCACGCAAGGTCGAGGTAAATATTACGCATAGTAGCTCTCCCCTACCCTAGAACGCTGAATCTTCGTTTACAATCATTAAGAATTTTTTGAAGTAGGATTGCTCTACCTACGTTAAGTGTAATACATTCAAGGTATACTAATTTCAACCTTTCATATAAAAAAGAAATCTTCTTAAAGTATAGTTGAAGCATATTTTTAGTGTAACGAAAGGTCAAATATGTAATTGGGGAATGAATGCTAACGGCTGTACCTTTATGACAGGTGGTAGCGTGCTCCACCTACAGCCTGAAAGCCAAAACTCGACCCATCTCTCCTGCCCTACTAATCCAGTCTCCTTCTCCTCTGCATTTTTGCATCTATCACCAAACAATGTGGAATATCGGCAAAAAAAATACCAAAAATTAAAAAAATACGTTTTTTTTTTTTTTGCTTTTCCTCTTCGGCGAGGGGAGTCTATTATTTTTTTTTACCAAACCCTGTCGGCGTTACCCCAACATCGAACCCCTTGGGGGACAGGGTTGAGACCTTGGGCCGAAGCCACGAGAGATCCAACCCAAGTTTCCTCCGTCCCACCTGTCCTCTAGCACTGCTATAAAATTATAGTTAGTTGTACTAGTTGTTCTTTTAGTGTGCCCACCTTAGTTGACGGACTGGGTCAACGCGCCGACTGCACCACCATGGGTGGAGACTACGGGGAGGCTCGGGGGTTCAAGCTGACCCTTCCTCCCCCCCCCCTCCCCCTCCCCCGAAATTTGCCGGGCAAAAGCAGAGCCCATACATCTGCCCCCCCCCCCCCCCCAACCCCTTTCAAAGCTGCTCCGGAAAGCAAGTAACTCTCGCTTCCGGCTCCGCTGGGTGCACCTGAATGGTAAGACAAGCCCGTCAGGCTTGTCTTACCATGCATTTAATTTTTCAAAGAAAGAGGGGGGGGCCGCCCCCCCCCCCCTTTCCCCCTTGAAAAAAAAATCCGCACGTTTTACATTTATTTAAGATTGACTGATTGATACAGGGGTCTTCGACGAGGCTCGGCAAGTTTTTAATTGGAACGATGTGTTTATTTTCACTGCTTAAAAACTGAATTACTAAATACCAGATAATTATATATTACAGTGTCTTCTGCAATCCCTAAAGTCCGGCGTGCCAGTTAGTTCCTAAAAATAGCTATTTTTGTTTCTCTCAACCACCCTATTTTTAGGAATTTTTGAAAGTCTTCGCTGAAACATCCGACATATAAAGGCCCTTATGCATTCTGTCTATACACACATTCGATAGACACCTGAAGTATTCGAAAACCATGTTAGCTGCTATTACTTGGTCACTCTTTACAACCTGATCGGTGATACCACGGTTAGGATGCCAGGTTCCAACGCATTTGTTCTTCGGCAGTCTGCTTCATTAATTTCAGTATTCACGGTTTTGTGCAGCCACCTATTTGGATAGTACGAATTTAACTTAATCACATCTTCATTTATAGGCGCCTTAGCTCGACATTCCATGCACGATTTATAATTATATTGATTGAATGCTGTAAAAAAATTAGGTAATCTTTTTTATTTTAAAGCAAAAGTTAATGTGCTTCAGACAACTCCGACAATCTTCGACAATTCGCTAAGCACCATCCTAACAAAAAGGCAGCGAGTGCGCAGACGAGCTGGGGGAATTCATCATACCGTGCAAACCCCCGTAACTGGGTGAGGCAAACAAAAACCCAAACCAAAAGCTTTGGATTCGGAGAATAAACACCGAAGGGTAACATTTCAGCACATCACCGCAATCTTGGGTTTTAAACCACATAGGAAAATATCACCTGCCGAAGGTTCCACGAGAGTTTACGTCACGCTAAATAAAAAGGAGCACTTCAATGGTGACAGTAGATAAGACCTACGTGAAAAGTTGTTCCCTCGCTCAAACCACCGCAACCAAACTGAAATCAAGCGACGTTCCAGGGATGTCCGAGTGTCCTGGATGCAGACCAATTGCCTTAAGTAATGTCATTACACGCTAAGAGGAAGCGAGAGAAAACATTCCATGGCTCACTCGAAAAACAAAACAAAAAACATTCCCGTTTTGCTGTTTCTCAAGGAAGCCGAAGTCATTGCCATCCGCCGCTGAAACTTTCTTCCTCTTGCCTCTCTCCATGCGCAGCGTCCCACTCCAAGAACCAAGGAAACCAGCGACACCCGCCCCCAGCCGCGCGCACCACCTAGCCAAAGCGACGAGCACCGCGTTCGTCGAGGGGCGCAAGAAAAAACAACAAAGCCACAACGGAACGGACAGGCCAGATGATCATCGACGCGCGAGCGTGCGCGGACAATGAGGATGTGACCGAGACACGGACAAGGCCCGACGGCCCGTCCCCTGCACACGCAATGCGGCGGTAACGTGCAGCTGCGTCCACGCATGTACCGGACGCTCCGAAGAGCCCGTCCGTAACGGGCTCCCTATGGTCGAGCTCCGGGCGTTCCTGGACCGTTGCGTGTGCCTCTTCGTCGTGGCGCCGCTCGTTGTGGCGTACTGGCGCGGTCTGTGGAACCTCCTCGACGACCTGGTCCTGCCGGATCAGCCGGCCCTGAGCGGATGGGCCACCGCGTGCGCCGGATGGTCCGTGGCCTTCGCCCTCACGGCGCTGCAGGAACCCTTCGCGCTGCTGGCTCGGCGCTACCCCAAATCTGTCAGAGTGAGTGCGTCGTTTGTCCGTCAGTTGACGCTCTTGAAGACCGACGATTGATTCCCGCTTTCCTCTTTTCCCCCGGCTCCTCCTCTCCCCCTTCTACCCTGTCAACCGTTGCCTGTTTCCTCCTCCCCCATGGCGAGGAGGATCTTCTGCCTTGCAGAGTCTCGAGTATGGTCGTCGGCCTTTAAAGCGAGGTCGCCTGCACTGCTCGTATACATCGTATACAAAGGACACAATGCAGACACTGTCCGTGTTTCTTCCTTGTGTGACGCTCCTGTGACATTAGTCAGGAATAACTTCCCGCAGACATGTCCGGGGCATACGTCTCGTACAAAGGAAACATGATTCGAGCATGATCGGGCCTTGTCCCAGGCACGTAGCCAGGATTTTGTTTCGGGGGGGGGGGGGGGCGCCCATGACAAAATGTTGAACGAGGGGGAGGGGGAGAGGAGGTCCCAGCAAAATGGAAGATTTCGGCGGGGGCCCGGGCCCCATGGGCCTCCCCTGGATACGTGCCTGCCTTGTCCGCAGATAATTGCGTCATCGAACATTGTGATAAACAGCGCGCGGGAGACAAATATCCCGTAGAAAACAGACAGGGGAAGCATACCGATTCGCCCAACTCACCACCTTGCTACAATTCTGTCACCATGTTTGCAACGAACATGTTGTATTTTGTTTCATGATGTACGAGCAACGTGACGCAGTGAGTCAAGATTCTTAACGTTCCTATTCCAAATCTGAAAAAAAGAACTCAACAACAAAACAATGCAGGGGATGTAGTTTGCGCTAAACTGGTGTCACGGCGTGTCCACTGTAGAAAGGCAACAAGTGCACCAGGCACGAGCGATTGCTCATGAGCACGCATTCCAGTATTCTCGAAATAACTAGCACCACCCGACGGCAAAACTGGGTTCGCAGTCATTCCCTAGCTCTCCAGGTCTCGATCGAGCTTCGGAGTTACGACACGCCAGCCTTTTTCCGTTTAAAGTTACTGCTGCCAGTTATCTTACGCTCAATGTAAAATTGCAAAAGCGTTTTTTTTCGTCCATGAAACATGTAAAAAAATCCTCGACAGAGTGAAACGATATCCCCTGAGCTTTCCGACACCGCATCGAATGCTCTGCAGGTAGCATTTTTGAAACGTAACGATCGCCGAGGCGCCCTCAACGCCATTTGGCAGAATAGAACACGTATACTATGGTACCAGGAACGCGTCTCCCGACTGGTCTGTTTAGCGCACCCAAAAAAGCGGTCTCCCGTTATCCGCCTGGTGACGTCATACGAGTGTCATGCTGCCGCCGGTCGCGATCCTGGCGGCTTCCCAACAGCTGCGGTGGATGTGGCAGACGCCTGTTCCGCTGCAGGTCGCTCTCCAGTCTGGCAGTCCATGGAAGCTTCGGCAGCCAGGAGTTGAAACGCCCCGACGACAGCGACACTCGCGTTCGCAGGTGCTTTTTGCCAGCGTTCCTACCACCAACCGCCAGGATCGCGATATCCGACAGCGCGACACTCCATCTTCTGTGACGTGATTTGTTGCCACTTCGAAGCCACTTTTGACGTATGGGCGCGATAGGACGCCAGACACACCAGACGGAGACGCGCTCCAGGCACCATGCTGTGCCATACAACGTTTTTCCTTGATCGCCACCATCAACGTACAATAGAAATAAACTTTTTAGATGCGGAGCATCTCTTGCTCGGGTCTATGTCCCGCGGCGTCGTAGTCCGCAGTCACACTACGCACGCGCAACTCTCCTCCTTCCCTCTCTCCAACAGCTGCGCGTTATGGTGTTGGTTACTCTCTCCGCTCTCTCTCTCTCTACCAGCTGCGTGCACTGCGCGTGCGTTCGCTTCTCCTCACACCGCGCGCGCACGCGCAACTCTCCTCCTCTAGTCTCCTCTCCTTCAAGTATGAAAAATAAACGCCGAGCGGCGAGCGTTTCAAGTTTCTCTGCCGCGAGCCGCGACGAAGGCTCGCGTAGGGGGTTACGATAGGGCAGTCGGTGGCGCCATCTCTCGACGTCAGCACGCAACTGACTCTTTCCTCGGAACCAACACGATGCTCCGCATCACCCCATGGTTCCCCTCGGGAAGATGGTGTAATTTTTCTTATTATAGTATTTAGTGGATTTAAGTCGAACCTCACCGTGAGGTTCGCTACCACTCCTATTGTAAACATGTAAACATGTAACATGAACTGCGGAGTGTATTCTGCGCAGGCTGGAGAATAAATATCAAGATGATATAAATAAGGCTGGGCGTCGATTAAAATTTTTAACCCGATTAATCGCCATCCTTTAATCGATTAATCAGTTTTGTTCGTTCCCATGCATAACAACTAAAAAATGTTTAAACAAATATTTTTTTGGCCTTAGCTGAATATGTGATAAACGGGGCAATGTGCAATTTCGGAATTTCGGATTTTTAATCAATGTGTAGATGAGAACAGCCAAATGACACCCACAATCAGAAATTATTACTTCAACCGCAGAGGCAAAGGGGCTTGTTGATATTCCCCGGCAATAGTAGCGAACTGCTTTGATTGTTCAGAGTGTTATCTGCTGCGCTAAACTGACATTCGCACGGCGTTGAAGTGGCTGGGAGACGTATAACCTTCTCCACCTTGTTTGAAGTTACAAATCTCACCGCTACAATTTACTTTTGGGTCAAACTTTCGCCTAAAGTTTGCCTTCATACATGTGTACTCGTCCAGGTTTGCATGGGGAAAGCGTTGATGTTTTACTTGTTTTTGTTTGTCAAAATGTAACCGATTAACCGGTTAAAAGAAATTAATCGCGATTAAACCATTAATCGATAAATCGGCAGGTTAATCGATCAAGTGTCCAGCCCTAGATATATATCGTGATGTAAATCACACCAGGCTTACTATAAGGATATCAATTCAATCAAACCTTTACCTAAAAAAAAAATCCTCAGGATATATTTTTGTTTACCGTTCGGCTATCATTTGATGCTCTCTGTGCGTTTGCTATGTATTTACATAAAAAAATCGCCGAACATGAAAGAATTATAGCAGTTTAAACACGAACAAAACGTTGCGCTCTTGTAAGCAAATCACAGCCAGCTATCTTTCTACCTTGCGCTTCGTCCGTGAGTTACGTAATATGCTATTACAAGCAGATCAGAATACGAAAGAGAAAACAAGAGAAGTAAGGTCACATTGCCGGCAAATGAGAACGCAATAAAAAAGCGAATAAAGCTTTTTCACCAACTAAAAACATAAAGCTGATTTTGTATGGCGGTTTACATTGATAAAAAATTATTAATTAAACAGTATTTTTGAAAAGTTTTAATTTGCAATATTTATTTCTTCCGCATTGTTTTCAATGATCGGACAGATTGATCAATCAATCTTCGATGTTTAAAAATGCATCTTGTGATAAAAGATAACTTTTTCCTAGCTACAGTTACTTAAATAAACTTTTTTTCTGATTTAAATAAAATAAGTATGATTTACTTGATTAAAAAATAATGATAATTGTCCACCCAGATTTTGCGTTAAAATGGCGCGTCCGCTGTAGAATGGCAACAAATACGTCGAGCCTCAGTGACTGCGTGACCGCACACATTAAGTACAATGTACCATTTTCGAAGTTACTGGCACCATCTGACGGAAAACTGGGTTCAACGATTACAACAATTAAACAATGTGCGCTAGTAGGAAGGAGAGAGGAAAACTTCTTTGAAGTTTCTTTGAAGAATTCTTCTCTCTTCATTTCCTGCTACTCGTAGAAAAAAGATTACACCACAAAAATGCACCGATAGACGTTAGGTATATGGCCACGCTCGCTTGACACATCGTAAACCTGCCATTTCTGAAAATGGTGGGCTACCGTTCGTTTGGAAGCCTGCTGAGACGTGTACTGGACCCAGAGAGCACCTGGGTTTGACCGCACGAGCTCATCGCTCCACGTGTTAGATTCATGCTTCTTTTCGTGATTAGTTCATCGGCATTCTTATCGGTCAACGTTGCAGTCCGACTGACTGTGTAGCGATAACAAGCTTTCCGGGACCTGCTACACCCCGAGTTCCTTAGGCTTTCAATAATTATAGTAGCATTTCCACGAAAAAAACAACGGAAGTCAGCTAACGCAATAAGAAATGCTGTGCTCACTCTAGGGGAGGAACCGGAACCAAACCCAACATTCTGTAATCACTGACAGCAATAGAAAACGCAGGCCGTAACCTATTATGTCCACGCTTCGTGCTCTGTGATTCGTTGTTCGGCGTTGTTATCGGCTGATGCTGCAATCGCATTGACTGCGGAGCGGCAGTGTGATCAGAAGAACTCGCCGTCAGTGCTGTGTTTCTCTTCAAACACCTCATACGCGTGCGTGTTTATCTTCCGTTTAGGTGGTGTTTCGACTGCATCAGTTCATCTACGGCGTGGCCTCTATAAGTGCCTGGCGGGGAACATGGTTCCTGGAAGACGTCTGCACGAGCGAGGCCACCGTCCGTCGGTCGCTGGGAACTCTCCTCGTCGGAATAGGGGGCACTCCTTTTGTGCAGGGGGCTTCGTAACGCTGCTCAGGCGCCGCCTCTGATGCTCGTCATCGACGAGGCGCAGACGCTGAAGGCTGAGACCCGGTTCCGCAGGAAGGTAACTTTAGAGATGATCGCAGCTTACTTCCATGCGATATGGTATCACCGCATTATAGAGCGAGCTCCCACACTCAGGAGGACACTCAGGTATCTCGATCCAGGGAACGTTCTGCTACTCGAACAATTACCGTATCCAGCTTGAGAACGACAGTACGCCATGGAGATGCGACAGTTCACCCGGATGATGTTACCTCACTTCATTACAGACCGCACCCCTAACCGCCGAGACCTCATCGGTGTCTGAACTGGAGAACGGGGCTGTTACTCAGATAATATTGGTACGACGAAAACTTGAGCACGCTGAAATGCAGCAAATACCTCAAAATCGCATCTGGCTGCGTTAATATAGTACATAAAGGCAGTGCGTTACCATGTCTATAAAACTGAAAACTAACACGAAGGAGATGTCTGCGCCGGTTCTATCGTTATTTCCTCACGGAGTAGACCACGGGGGTAAATCCGGCGTCCCTGATTAAACCTTTCTCCAGAGAGGAAGGAGAGAGACAGGAGAAGGTGGCTGGAATTCCCCGTTCTCGCACCCTCCTCTTGAACGGGTCGGATACACCCCTCTCCCCACACAACAACTTTGGCTGTACTGCACGGTTTTTAGTGAGACGCAGCATTGAAACACGCGGTGGCGGCGGCTTCTTTTCTGACCCCTATTGAGCTGGAAACCGTTATGAAAAATGTAATGGTCTGTTCTAGTTACCGAGCCTCAAATGTAATGATCACCGTTACAAATTACTTCACTGAAAAGTAACGGATCACTTTACTCCCCTTACGTTACAAATTACTTTCACGTTACTTTTTCTGCACACTTATCGAAAACAACCGAAAACAATTTTGATATTTTACAAAAATGTTCTAACACTTAACATTTCATTTCTCACGCCCGTATTATGGTAGTCGCTTGTGAAATAAAATATTCTGTTTAAGAGAAAGAGTATAGATGCACTCCGTTCAGCAGCGTCTACATCGCTACGATATTCGGAACTAAAAAAGCGATCTACAGAGATCCCCTTTTGACTCAGACATTTACCTGATATTCACAAGAGAAGCTTGGTTCTAACGTTACAATATATACCTAATGCAGAATGCAGGTGAACAGAATGGGGGGGGGGCCGTGTGGATACTTATACCGCCTGTACATGGCTGACCAACTGCACGCTGCATAAATATCCCCCCTCCAGTGTATTCAGGCGCCGCCCCAGCCTACCTCGATGTGTTTCCGTAGATTAAGGACTTGCTAATCTTGCTTATGGCAATGTGTGACGTGCGCGTGTGTTTTGGGCAAGCAAAGCATGCTGCTAGCTCTAGGCTTCCAGTCTGACTTTGAGCGCTTTCATTCAGAGATGGCCACGGAGTCGACGGGCACTGCCATGACAAAAACTCGACCGTTCAGATCGAAAGTGGCGGTTACGGGCTGCCGGTCGCCCATCAGTTCTCACTTTCATACCAATATTTATGGAGGCTAGGAGGTGAGGGCGTAGAGAGTGAGAGAAGCGGTGGTCAGCCAGTCCGCACAAGCAATAGAGGATTGCACCACTCTTGCGCGTTCTCTCTCTCGCTCTCTGTCGGCACGCCCTAGATGGCCTATCGCCCCCCCCGGCCCTTTATGCTGACAGCTGACTAAGGAGTGGACTCGACCCCGTGCCAGACAAGTAAACCAAATAAATAACGTCCGTACCCTCAGAAGACGATGCTCTCAGCCTCGCACCAGGCAACTTTGCAGCGTGACTCAGAGGCTTGCAGAATGAGTAGCGCACATCAAAGACAGATAACTCGGTCATTGCGCAAGGCTCATCTTCTGTTACCGCGGAACTTGCCCTGCGAATCGAGGGGACGGACCGCGTTCGATGATCATGTGCAGGTGGCGGAGACAATCAAGGAGTTGAAGGGTGAAACGTGTAAAGACAAAACATAAATACACACGAGCTTTCTCCTGCCGGAGAAGAAAAACACGATGGAAGGTGACGGAGAGCTTGCTCGGCATTGTCTTACTTGATCTTTATCTTCCGTATATTTGTACATGACTTGCCACTTTTCTAGTGGTTCTAGTGACCGACTCATACAAAAAATCGTATTTTCTTTTCGGAGCATTCTCCTTCCTGATGTTTCTATTTTGTCGAACTTGCTCTCTTTATGCTGCTGAATGAGTTGTGGTCGTATTGCTCCAGTTACTGTATTTTGCTCATATTTTTAGAAAGTAACGAGAAATGAGAAGTAATCTGTTACCCAATATTTTGTAACAAAATTACATTACAAATTACTTCAGAAAAAAAAAGTAACGCGGCAATTACAAAATTGCTTTAAAAAGTAACGGATTACTTCCCAAGTCTGCCCCTACCGTTCCCATGGTTTACATTGCAGTGGCAGAGAGAAGAGGAGGGGTTGGGGGCGAAGTTTAGGTAAACAGCCGCCAGTGTTTCACGCGCACACAGAAAGGTGCCGTCATCCGAGTTTTTTCGCCTATGGCTCAATCGGCACCGGCCATCTTCGCGTGTGCACGTACGCGCGGTTGTTGTCACGGACAGACGCATTTTGCGCGCACGCGGTGTGTTGTTCTGCCGCCCAAACTGTTGTTTACCGCCCAACATGACTCGGATTCCTAATTCCGAAGTTTTTCCTCCTGGTTTTATCGTGTACCGCAAAGACAGAAACGGACACGGAGGTGGCGTACGTGCGCTTGCTAATTTCATCGGGCTGGAGTACCAGTGAACTCATTTTCTCCGAAAACAACACTGAGTCTCTATGGTGTCGTGAATTTTTACCTAATGGGGCCACTTTAGTTTTTGGTACATTTTATCGCCCCCAGATAGTGATGCCTACTCGATAGATAAACTAGGTGTTTTGTTGACGACAATTCCAGATGGCGTATTCCTGGGAGGAGACTTCAATCTTCCAGGATTCAATTCGTCTGATGAAGTTCTTACTACAGATGGGCCCCGCGCTTACTTAACGTTTGCTGACACGACTGGTGTATTTGTATCTGAACAATATGTTAAAAAACCGACGCGAGAGAATGCTGTCTTGGATTTGATTCTATGCAATTTTCCTGGTGTTGTAACAAGTCACTGTCTTCCCATAACTGATCATTGCGCGGTTGTTGCCAAGCTCTCGGAGCCCGGAACGCAGAAAGCAAGAGGAGTTCACGGAGAGTATTTCTGTATGATAAAGGCCAATTACGATGCGATCGATGCAGAACTGGAATCCTATTTTTACACATTCAGTCGTCTACCAAATAATAGTGGCGTCGAAACTATGTGGCGTGCTTTTAGAAACAAAGTACTAGGTGCATATTCCATCAAAACAAAGAAAGCGTAAAAAAACAACAACAAACTTAGTTTAATGTAGAAATTCGCAGACCTATAGGTAAAGCAATACGCGCTAGCAAAAATCTTTCCAAAAGTTGGTCAGTCCAAACTGAGCAGAAGTACAAAGAGATCAATGAGCTTCTCAAAATCCAAACAAAAATAAAACAAAAGCGTTCTTTGACAAGTTTAACGAAAATCTAAAACGAAACCCTAAACAATTCTGGAAGTTTGTTAATGCGAGCAGAAAGCAAGACACTTCTGTCCCTAGGTTGAGAGTTCATGGTGGTACAGTCATGTCTGATAACGCGAAGGTTGAATGTTTTAAGTCGGTAGTTTTTTAAAGTCTCCACATCTAGTATCTCCAGCAGCTTACCAAACACAGCAAAGCGTAATGCCTAGCATTACAATTGACATGAACGGTATCGCGAAGTTGCTGCGCGGAATTGATGCAACCAAGGCCGTTGGACTCGACGGCATTTCCCTGTTATATTCCTTAAGTGCAGTGAATCTGTAGCGCGTTATCTTTCTTTTTATATTCAGCAAATCTTTAATGACAGGGATGGTTCCAATGGATTGGAAGATGGCAAAGGTCGCCCCTGTTTTTACATCCGGTTCTAAAGCCAGTGTTGAAAATTATCGCCCTAGATCTCGTGTAAGTTGTTTGAGCAGATTATTTATAGTAACCTTTACTGGTTCCTGGATTCGATACACTTCTTTTCCCTCTCACAGCATGGTTTTCGAAGCGGTTACTCTTGCAACACACAGCTGGTAGAATTTTATCATCAGATACAGTGAAACCCGTTTAGAACGAACCCACGTACTGCGAATTATTGTCGATATCGAACTCACGAAAAATTTAAATAAAAATGCATGTAAAACGTACTTTTAGAACGAACGACATATTGACTATATCGAACTTTTCCCACCGGGAAGGCTTCCATTAACGCGCAAACAGTCGTCTTCGAGCCTGTTCCTCCTCCTCCCCCCCCCCCCCCCTTGAAAAAAAAGTGGGAAGGGAAAGAATATTTTTAGAGGTCAAGTTGTGAACAAAATTGAGTGAAGAGAAGCGATTCAGAAGGGGAAAGCTAAACAATACCCTCTGCTGCACAAATATTTTTTTAATTTAAAAACGGTTGCCCACGAAGAAGAGATTCAGAAGGGAGATAAGCTAAAAAGACAAACTCTGCAGGCATGCAAAAGAAAGGAAAAAGTTTACAGCGCGTGTTGCAAGGCGGAAGCGAAGAGATGAGAGAAAAGAAGCTCTCGCCTTACAACGAACACATCGTGGAAGTTCGTTGTAAATGTTTTTGCTATATCGAATTGCTTGCTATAACGAACTGATGGTAGCGTTCTCTGCTGTTCGTTATAAACAGGTTTGACTGTTTTCAGATCACTAGACAGCAGGAAATTTATCGATTGCGTGTTCTTAGACGTGACACGGTTTCATCATCAGTTATTATTGTATAAATTGGCTTTGTTAACCATAGATCCGAACGTCCTGAACTGGATACGAAATTATTCAGAAGGTCGAGAGCAGCGTGTTGTCCTATGCGGTACTATTTATTTACATCAACTCGGGTTACGTCGGGTGAGCCACAAGGGAGTGCCTCAGAGACTTTTTTTCTCATTTACATAAATGACATCACCGAAAACACACCCTCATATTAAACTGTTCGCCGATGACTGCATATTACACAGGGAAATAACACGTCAGACGACCTTGCCATATTACAAAGCGACATAAACATTTTACCTTCTTGGTTCAATCAATGGAAAGCGAGCCTAAATATAAGTCAACGCAAACATATTCGTTTATTGAGAAGCAAGCTGCACGATTTTCAAAGCTACCTAATCAATGGTGACGTTTTATGTACTGTGTTCGAGTATATTTACCTAGGAGTGGTAGTTGCACATTCCCTAAAAGTGAACAGCCCTATAGAACGTAGAATCGGAAAGACTACTAAAATGTTATATTTTAGCCGCCGAATTTTAGATCCGCGTCACGAAACGTCAAAGAAACACTTTACTTTTCTTGGGCAAGAACCAATCCTTTTACGCGTGCGTTGTGTGGAACCCTTAAAGGAGCGGTGCAACGATACTCAATTGGAATGTTTTTCTCTTTACACGAGCTTACTGGCACACCTGGGACTCAAGGATACTCACACGCAACGCCACTGGCCAAGAAACTCCTTTGTTGCGGTGTAATTTCAAGGACAAAATCGATCATTTTCATTCAATCTCTCCTTTGCAAAATTTGATGACGTAACGTGGGGATCGCAGTACACCCATATGACGATATTTGAATGCGGTTCATAGATTGGACCCGAGCATTGCGTGGGCACTCGATTTGGGCTCGTGATAATTACTAGCTCGAGAAGCATTCGGGTAGTGGCCCGTGTCCAATCGCTGCAACGACGACAATAGCCGAGCCATAACAATGCCTGGAACTCAGCGCGTGTCCTGTGCTTTGCCAACCCCAGCGCGTGGCTATGAGCAACATTGGCGGCATATAATCCGCTCCAGATCACGTGGCCGCTTGTTCTGGCTGCGAGTTGAGGGGGTGAACGCTGCTCGTTTTCTTAAGTTTTTTTCTGGGACTTCTATTGCGTGGGGTGAAAAACGAACGCGTGTTTCATAGGTCATTAACGTCAGGGATCCGTTTTAAGCGGTATTTGCGGAAAGTACAAAAATTGTTGCATCGCCCCCTTTAAATAAACTAGAAAAAAAAGTTCAAAATCAGGCCGCGCACTTTGTGCACGAACAACTATGACCCTTATGCTAGTGTTACATATATAAAAGCTATGCTGGGATGGAAAACACCCGAATGTAGAAGGAAAAAAAAAAAAAACTAAGACTGAAATTCTTTCACCCTGCTTTTCACAACAAAACAGGAATTTATAAAGCCACCTATCTTATGGAGCCATCCTACGTCTCCTCCCGTTGTTTTCATTTTAAAAAAGGTTGCTGTACTTACTCACAGGACTGTTTTGCTAATTCAGTCTTTGTCAAAACCGCGACAGTGTGGGACGACCTTCCGGAAGATATTGTGTCCATTGATTATAATGACGTTTTCTTTTTCCACTTGTCCATGGTGTTTTCTAAAACCCCCTACAATAATGCCCATCAGGGCGATGTAGGTACAATGTAAATAAATAAAAGAATAAATAATAGGGAGTTTTCGTAGATCGTTTTCGCCGTCGTGCAACGCTCTCCGCCACCCGCTACGATACCCGGAACTCTACAGGCCATCGGCGCGCAGCACTGCAGCAGTGGCTTCTTCGTTCCGGAGGGCTTAGCGGCGGTGGAAACGCGGCCTACGAAAACTTCCTATTGTTGCGAGTTATTGTGTCGGCGCCACCCTTTGTACTTTACGTAAAGTACATTCTCTGAGTATGTACTTGTACTTTACTTAAAGTATTTTTTCTGGTACCTTCTAAGGAAATACAACTCTCGACTTCAAAGTACATTTCCCAAGTTTGGTCCTGTTAAACTTTTTATCGTAAAATGATGCTTTGTCAACTCTGAAGAAATACTGGAAGGGATATTCTACTCTTACCAAAAACACGAGCAGACGACGCATCGGTCCGTTTGTTCTGGGTGTGGCTTTCCCGTGACTTTTCAAACTCTCCTCTTCGCTCAGTCAGTGCGGAGGTAAAATATTAGGAGAGGACAATTAACCATAATGTAACACCTAAGACTGTGGTGCGGAAAAATCGAAACTTTCAGAGTTGAAGAAAAGGGCAACGGAAGATAACGTCTAAGCATTTGTGGCCACTTGATTCTATCAATATTCGCCGCCATTTCCGAAAATAAATGATGCAGCTTCGATTACTATGGGACAATGCATACCTGTTAACAAAAATCACCGTATAGGGAATGCAAGCGCATCGTGAAATATTTTGTTAAAATGTGCTGTATCGCTAGTTGAACTACATTGTATTTATAGTGCTTGATTTCAAGGACAATGATGCAACCCGTTGTACTTGCTACTTTACTTAAAGCACATCACCTCTCATTTACTTTGTGCTTTTTAGATGTACTTTACCCAACACTGGCACTAGTTAGTGCGTCGCGTCAACGTTACATTCGAGCATTTTACGCCTCCTAACGCAGAGTTGACGGCTCGGTTTTACTGTCACGAACCGTCTTATCGCAAACGAGGAGGGCACGAACGGTCATGCTCGTCTACTGCTTCCTATAAAGAGTGGGACGTTCAAATAGATCAATCAGGGCCCTGAATTTGCCCAGTGGTTTACTCCGTGGGGGGGTCGATACGCCTACCCGGTTCTGTTCAACGTCTAGCCCGAGGACGGCGTAGGGACGTACCTGATGGACTGCCTCTTCTCGACCGTGGTCATCGGATCTCTCGTGGTCACCCTGTGGGAGAGGCCTGTGGACCCTCCTGGATCGGCTCCAGATCCCGGACAGTCCCCTGACGTCCGCAGCCACATCTCTCTCGTCCGGGCTTCGTCACGACGCGTCGGCCTCTTCCTCGCCGAAGGTTCCGTGCGGCAGATACATGCCCACGCTCACAAGACGGGAAACACTCAGGTGAAGGTCGATGCAAACCAGGGTGTCGAACCGGAACCGAACCGAAAACCGGAACCGAACCGGTATTTTTCCGGAACTAAACCCGAAGCGTTATATTGTTGTCGCGATGAACCCGAACCGGAACTGAACCGGAAAAAAAAAAACGGTTACCGGCTCATGTCAAAACAGCAATACGT
>JAZHYW010068655.1:0-14801 GCA_037355805.1 Ixodes ricinus
GTCACTTCGCATGTCAGCTTCTCTGGCGGTCAGCTTCTCTATGGCTTGGCCTCCGAGAGTTTTCGCCTGCTGGCCATGGTAGTAGGCTGGATCGGGGATCGGAAGCCTAACGGTGCCACCACCGGTGGCCATTGTTTGACACTAGGCAATACACGCCAGCCTCAGGCAAGAAACACACAAAAGTAAAAACATTGATGCTTATACGCGGTGCTCGAAGGCGAGGATTTTATGATGTGCAGCGATTATTATTTCGGGTGTTTGGAGGTCAAATCGGCATTAGCCAAGCGTTCCAGTATCTTTCAAAATAATTAAATGTGACGGACCACCACCGAATTTGCCCGCGTCGCTTGCTTCACTTGGTTAATAAACGACACGTTCAACAAATTACCGACATGCTCCGAGTTTTAGTTCATCACAGAAGCCCTCACTGCTGTTCAAAGCAAATGCTTCTACCAGAAGTACTTTGTTCAAGCGTTTGAAACGATGCAATTGTCCTGAGTAAGAGCCTTCTAACTTATCGTCTGCTAAGCTATATTGACTTTCAGATAATATTAATACGAGTAGCAATAATGATAATAATAAGATTAACTATAATAATATCAATCACTTTTATTCCACATATATTCGATAACACTGTACTAATATGGGTTTGTCCAAGCCAAGGGACGCTTGTGGAACTGGACCCGGCAAGTCGGACAGCGAAAATCTAACAAATAAAAAAGCAAAACAAAGAACACTTTATAAAACGAAACAGTACTGAGTGAACACGAAATGCTATAGTCTTGAATATCATAAACATTTCTTGCAGTTTTCTTTTTCAGTACACTCAAAGACACAACCGGGCAATTTATCCAAGACGGATGGCACACAATGAAAGCGAATTGTTTTACCCTAACGAGTTACACAACGAGGAATGACAAAACGGGACGTGTGACCAAGATTCCTGTTAGGAACGACAAGGCGTTTAAAATCGTTATTCGAAAAGTGGCGTAACACGAATGTTTCCACAAACAGGGAATAGAAATTGGGCAATCGCAAACATTCGAAGATATTCATATCAGTTGAAAAGTCAAATTGATACCCCACACTCCTTAACAATCCCTTCAAAATACGATAAATTTTTGTTTGCACGATTCTGCACAATTACCGAACAGCGTAATTCCATACCTCAATAAGCGGTGCCCAAGGGCATGTACAACAGACTTCCTTACAGAAAACGGCATAAACACTTTGCTATTGTAAAGTAAGCAGCTTGTTGAGAAATAAGAGACGAGGAAGAGCGCGCGGACGATTGGGAGGGCACGCGGGGCTAGCGCACCCGCAAGTCAGTGTTCCATAAACGGCCATCCGAACCGGACACGTCTCGGGTCCCTTCCTCCACATAACGTTGGTGCCGAAACCCCTCGAGAGGACATGGATCGCCTACGCAGGACCCGCGGCGTTGTCCGCTCCGCCGTCACCAGGACGATATCCCAGCTGGACGATCTTATCCAGAACCCGGACACAACAGAGCTTGATTTGCGGCTCCCGCTCGACTATCTCATCCAGAAGCAGACAAGCCTAGCCGACCTGGACCGGGATATCCTGACATCGACAACCGACGACGACTTGGAAAACGAAATCGAGGGAGCAGAAGACTACCGCACGGGGATTAGCCACGGCATCACGCGCCTCCGTTACGCCCTGGACAAACTATCCCAACCCACGATCATCGCCACACGTGTTGCAAGCACCCCAACCGACACACTGCAGCACAGCGGCCAGCCTCCCACAACCGAAACCTTGAGCAGCCGTTCCTCCCACCGGAACCGTCCCTACAGCACCCGCTCATGGCAGTCATCGAAGGGTCGCCCTTCCCAAACTCCAGGTACCTACCTTTGCCGGAAACATCAGTGATTGGCAGGGATTTTGGGACCATTTTGACGTCACGATTCACAGAAATCCCGATCTCCCTCCCATCGAGAAATTTAAGTACCTGATGACATACCTCACTCACAACGCAAAGCGGGCTGTCGAAGGCATTCGTCTCTCCGAGCAGAATTATGACCTTGCTGTTCGTACACTTCATGACAGATTTGGAAGACGTGATATCTTGGTCGACGAACATATTAACCAGCTACTGAATCTCCCGAAAATAAGCAGCTCAAGAAACGTCACCCAACTACGTCAGCTGTTCGACACCATTCGCTTCCGCACAACATCTCTAGAAGGCTTGAATGTTCCGCCCAACAACTACGCGGTGGTTCTTCATCGTGTACTGATGAGAGCTCTTCCCGAAGATCTAGCACTCATGTACCGCCAGAAAATAAAGGAAAGCGCGACAACAGACAGCCCCAACGCTCTCGAATGGCGCCCAGACGATCAAGTCAAGCTTATCATGACGTTTCTTCAAATCCAGATAGAGATACGAGAGGAAGGACGCATGGAACAACCTACTCGGGCATCCGAAGGCACACCACATCAGCCGAACTTACAAACTCAGTCCCCCTCGAACAATCCATCTGCACTGGCACTGACCAACGAATCAGTTCACCGCCGAGTTCTTTCGTGTCCGCTCTGTGGCTCCACCGAGCACGACGTTCAGAGCTGCCAGGATGCACTATCGACCCAGGAAAAACGATCAAGGCTCACACGGGCGCGCTGCTGCTTTAAGTGTGGCAAACGCAACCACATCGCTCGTGCCTGCCGCACAGCAAGGAGCCTAACCTGTACCACTTGCGGAGGGCACCACCTAACTATTCTATGCGACGTTTCCCGACCCCCTCAAGCTACGCAGGGCATCGGTCAATCTGGAGAAGATTCCACTCCAAACTCTGCGGCAGTTATTAGTGCCCGAACGAACGCGGCAAAGCAAGGACCGTCAGTTCTGCTTCAGACAGGCCAAGTGTGGGCTTCTTCGCTCTATCAAAGAGTTCTTGTTCGAATATTGCTGGACAGCGGCAGCCAAAGAACCTTCGTGCGTCGCGATGTCTCAAAAATTTGAACTGCACAGCTCTTGGAAACGAAGAGCTCAACGTATTCACGTTTGGTAACGCTCGACGACCTTCACGCTATCACTGCCGACGAGTTACCATCGAACTATGTGGTCGAACCACCGGCACACGAGTCAACTTGGAAGCATTGGAGGTGCCAGAAATCTGCACTGTCACCAGTCATCCGATCGACGAAGAGCTGCAAGCTCAACTCCACTCTGAAAACATGCTGAGCGCCGACATAGCGCCAGAAGGTATGCCATGCCCGAATGAAATAGGTGTCCTCATAGGATCTGACGCCTATTGGAAGATTGCCACAGGCAAAATTAAACGCCTCAGCGAGACACTAACGGCAGTTGAAACCGTCTTCGGCTGGATGATACAAGGGACGTATACCTATCATTCTGGCAACCCACGAAGCACAGTCACCACCCTTTCACTGTCATGTGAATTCTCCAACGACGGGAACAAGGATTTTGATCCTTCACAAATGTGGCGCCTAGATGCCATGGGTATCACCGACTCAGCGGACACTCAACCAATTGATCACCCAGCGCTCCAACGATTTGAAAGAAGCATAAAAAAGCGTAATAGGCGGTACGAAGTGCCTCTCATGATAAGTACCGCTGGCCTAGGACCAGATTGCAACAACCGCAGCATCGCAGAAACCCGACTGTTCTCACAACTTCGGCGGTTTAAGGGAGAACCAGAATTGCTGGAGCAATACGACAAAACTATCCGAGCCTATTTCGATGAAAACCACGCAGAGAGGGTGCAGCCATCAACCCAACGAGCAGAGAACACATACTACCTACCACACCACGCTGTAATACGCCGAGATGCTATTACCACAAAAATCCGCGTAGTATTCGACGCTTCTTCTCACGCTCCCAACAAACCATCGTTGAACAACGTCTTAGAAAAGGGTCCCACGCTGGATGCAAATCTCCTCCAACTTCTCCTCAGCTTCCGATGCTCCAAGGTCGTATGCGTGGCCGACATTCGAAAGGCTTACCTGCAGATTCAGGTTCGTCAAGATGATCGCGACGCACTTCGCTTCCTGTGGGTCGACCAACTTCCCAAAGGCACAGATGCTCCAAAGGTTGTTGAATGGCGGATGACAAGAGTACCGTTTGGAGTCGCTTCAAGTCCATTTCTGCTCGCCGCTACTCTTCGCCATCATTTCAAGGCCATGGAGAGCAGGTACCCCGGAACTGTCACCCAGATCCAGGATGCCTTCTATGTCGATGACTTAATTGTTGGAGCATCCACGGAACACGGCGCGTTGCGCCTCTACCACGAGAGTACAGCGATCCTCGCAGAAGCTAGCATGGAACTAAGGAAATGGGCTTCGAATTCAAGCGCGCTTGAACAGCAGTTTCTTGAAGACGGCACCGCTTACGACAATGAAGCCGGCACGACGCGCACAATGAAGGTTCTTGGGATTATTTGGGACCGCACAACCGACGAAATCATTTTGAGCTCGCAAAACGTCACTACGTTTCTCACATCCCAACAACCAACAAAACGCTCAGTCTTGCAAGTTTGTTCCCGACTTTTTGATCCTCTAGGCTACCTGGCTCCTTTCACAATTCGGGCCAAAACCCTTTTCCAATCGCTTTGGATAAACAAACACCCCTGGGACAAGGTTCTCCCACAAGAAACGCAGAGTGAATGGAACGCATGGTGCACTGAATTATCTATTTTTGAATCATTTCGCATACCCCGGTATGTTATTTCCTTGTCGCCTAGCACTATTGAGCTTCACGTCTTTGTCGACGCAAGCCCACAAGCTTATGGCACTGCCATCTACGTCCGTTCCATCAACACAGATGGCGCGATTTCAACGCGTTTGTTGATCAGCAAGAGTCGAGTGGCCCCCATCAAAACAATTACATTGCCACGGCTCGAGTTGCTCGCCTGCCTTCTAGGAGCACGCCTCATCGACAATGTATTGAAAACTCCGAGCTTCGACAATCCCCAAACAAGTCTCTGGACAGACTCCAAGATTGCGCTTTACTGGATCAAGGGGGATTCGTCAAGGTGGCAGCCATTTGTGAGAAACCGAGTCGACGAGATTAACCGTCTGTCAGACCCTACTCGGTGGGCACATTGCTCAAGCAGTCATAACCCAGCCGATCTCGTAACACGTGGCATCTCGGCTTCTGCGCTCAAAAATGAAGCACGATGGTGGACCGGACCTTCTTGGCTATCACAGCCAAACCACACCTGGCCCCGAGAAGAACGTCAGAGTCCCCCGATCTGCCATTAAATGAAGAAGCACAGATGTCCACGGCAAACCCTGTTACAACAGCAAATCTACCCAAGGTTCTTCAGCTTCACCATTATGGATCCCTAACTCGGGTTTTAAGGATTACAGCTTGGATTCAGCGATTTGTCACGAATTCATCCCAGTCCAGGCCATCAATAACCGGACCATTGACGTCTGCCGAGCTCAGAAGGGCCGAGACCTATTGGATCTCCATCACACAAAGGGAATCCTTTCCTGAGGCCTTTGATGACCCCCGTCAGAAAGATTCAACATCTACTACATCAAACATCGGCAATCTCCATCCGTTCCTCGGTGAGGACAAGCTATTGCATGTGGGAGGACGACTGCAAGAGCTAGATGACTTGCCCGATGTGAAGCATCCGATTCTCTTGCCCTGCAAGCACGATGTTTACTGACCTGCTAGTGTCGAACACACACCGACGACTCATGCATGGAGGTGTCCAAGTAACACTCACGGAGCTTCGAGAACGCTTCTGGATAATCAAGGGTCGCCAAACGGTCAAACGCATAACGAACAAGTGCCTGCCATGCCGGCGAAGACGCCTTGCACCCGAAACCGCCCCATACGCCCCACTTCCTCACGACCGAATCCACGAAGCAACCCCATTTGCGATAGTGGGCGTCGATTTTGCTGGGCCTCTATACGTACGTACCGCTCCAGCGTCTAACTCCAAGGCGTACATCGCCCTTTTCTCATGCGCTGTTACTCGCGCCATCCACATAGAGCTTGTGTCTGACATGACCGCAACTCAATTTCTACAAGCATTCAGGCGTTTCGTAGCCCGACGAGGACTTCCATCCACTATCTACTCCGACAACGCACAGACGTTCAAATGCTCCGCACGAATGCTTGCCCTATTGTCCACATCCGAAGTTCAAGACTACTGCAGCGGGCTTCGGATACAGTGGAAGTTCATTGTGGAAAGAGCACCCTGGTGGGGGGATGGTGGGAACGAGTGATCCGGACAACGAAGGATGTCTTAAAACGAGCACTAGGTCGCAGCAGCCTGACATTCGAGGCGCTACAAACCTTGCTATGTGAAGTGGAAGCAGCGGTAAACAGCCGACCTCTGACCACGTTGGGTTCCGATCCCTCAGAGCGACAGCCGCTTTGTCCCTCATATTTCCTCATAGGCAGGCGCCTCACAGCCATTCCTCATCAACTAGGGAGTTCAACCAGCTGTCCACAGAGTCAAGCCTTCAAAAACAAGCCAAACTACGCCAAACAATCCTACGCCATTTTTGGCGTAGATGGAAACACGAGTACCTACTGCAGTTGCGGTCGGCTCATGAAAGCCCTCAGACTCCGACCCCAACAATCAAGGTTGGCGACGTCGTGATCGTCAATGACGATGACACTCCTCCCCTACTGTGGAAACTCGGTCGGATTGCAGCGCTCTTCCCCGGGAGAGATCAAGTTCCACGAGCGTGCAGAATTATTCTTCCAGATGGGCGAGAGATCAACAGGCCTGTCCAGCGGCTCTACCTTCTTGAGGCAGCAGAGACACCAGCTCCGGCCCGGCAGGATGTTGAGAAATAAGAGACGAGGAAGAGCGCGCGGACGATTGGGGGGAGGGCACGCGGGGCTAGCGCACCCGCAAGTCAGTGTTCCATAAACGGCCATCCGAACCGGACACGTCTCGGTTCCCTTCTCCACCAGCTAACGCTTCGAAGCTTACCAGAAACATGCGATAAATTTAAACTTTATGTCATATATGAATAAAAAAACACTCCCAAATACTTTACCTGTGCTAACATATTCAAGCGGAAAACAAACACAATTCACGCAGCTCCGTATTGTGTAAAATAACTGGAAGTTAACATCCGCCTTCTTTAGTGGATTCCTGAAACCTACCAGTTTTGTTTTGGACATATTGACCGTAGATAAATTTTCATCAGACCAGTTCAATATTTGCGTCGCGTCATGCTCTAATGGACGTACTGCACTATCATAATTCAGACGACGAGCGACGACTACCGTATCATCGGCATTTTGGAAAACACTGCAATTGGATACTGCGGCTGAAAGATCATTAACATAAAAATTAGAAAGTAAAGGTGACAAAACCGACCCTAGGGGATGCACCTGCTTTTATTTCTGCATGTGCACTTTTAATACCGCAACCAGATACGACTTGAAAACGCATCTAAAAAAGTTTTCAAAGTATAGCAAAAAATTATCCCAGTGGAAACCAAAGGCATTTACAGTTTTCGGAGGGGCGACTCGTGACCAGGGTTGGGCAGAAATGGCTTTAGAATGTACTTGGAGATACGAATACTGGGATACATTAATATAGTAGAAGTAAAATACCGATACTGAAATATATCTGTAAAGTGTATCGCGATACGTATCTGAAATACATTTCAAAAGAGAGCAGAATGTTGACGTACACATACAAGGACTTACACATTATCGGCTGGAGGGCAGGAAATCACAAATGGTTGCAGGGACACTCATACTGCAATATATTTTTCAGAATTTGTTTTGAGACGCCAGGAGAAATGAGATAAAAGTTTGAAGTAGAAGTTTTTGAATCCTGAAATGACTTTCCCGTGGGTGGAAGACTTCTGCTTTGGTGGTGGTGATATCGGACAACGAGCAGATCTTAACGGAGCACCAAAAAGAAGTTCCATCAAGGACTGACTGCGGTCCCTTTTCCTGACATCACAGCCTGGTTCTGACGGGGATGCCGAAGACACCGACCTCTAAATAAATTATATGTCATCCTAAATCCCATCATAGCGTCACCACGCCTCTGTCCAATAAGGACGCCCCTGTCAAGAATTCAATCACATGATGTCACGGTGGAATGAACTGGTATTCTTTATCTGTATGCCTGTGGCCACTGCTCATGAAACTTACCAACCTGCTATATGAAAGACCTGTACGTACTTTCGTTGTCCGTTACACTCGTTGAAGATCGTGCATGGCAGCGTCATTCGAAAATTTCAAGAATAGTTAGCTACCGAAGCATCCAGGAACACATGTCTTATCTTCTGTTTCGGTTGGCAAACGCATACTGTGGCATCCCTGTTGGGAAGGTTCTTACCTGCCGACCTTCCGCCACCAACGTTGAGATCGCAGTCCTCAAAGTTTCGCCTTGCATACTCCAAATAGAAGACCTCGTGGATTGCGACCTGATATTGCTGGCGCAGGCGCGAGCTCTCGAAGGAAACAGCGCGCTCGGGAGACAGAGCTGCAGTGTGGCGAAGTCGCAGGCCAGCACGGCGAGGCCACGTCTCACCTTCCTGGGCTTCGGATCACCAGAGCAGCGGGTCGCCTTCCCCGTCGGCTGATGACGTACCCTTGAAGCCGTGCAATATTGCGGGCGCAAAGCCTGCAGGCGCATTCGGATGTGTGTTGAACTTCGCCGCGGAGTCATCCCACTATTTCTAGTCAACTAGCGCCAGGCTTTTGCTGCAACGGACCGTGACTCACTTTTTTGCCGGCTGCGTGTGCTTGTGTACGCTAAGGCAAGAGAGGATTTGGCAGGCGTGGGCTGGCTACAGACAGGCAAACTCAAGAAACCCCTACCTGGGACACTGCGCAGCTGAGATGCTCCGACTCCCACTCCTGGCACGCCACCCTGGTTCAGAGTCCCTGAACTACGCAACACTTCTCAGAAGGGACATATAGAAAAATAGTTTAGATGGAACAATTCGGCATGGTAACATGCAGCATGTTCTTGACCTAGTGCTCTCAGAGTAAAAGAAACGTTTGGTTGTATTTTTTGTTCGTGGGGGGGGGGGGGGTGCGCCAGGGCACATACAACGAAATACATTTTCACCCTGATTGTATCACGATACAACCGGAAAAATTTCAAAATATATTTCGATACAGGAATGCAAACCACTGATACAAAAAATGTATCTATCGATACAGAAATACAGATATCTGAAATGTATTTCTGAAATACTATCACTGACTTGTTGCTATCACTGATACTACTAACCCTGCTTGTGACTGACAGTGTCAGATGCCTTCAAATGTCCACAAAAAGAATTACTATGAAACCGCCTTTCATATTCTCAGTAATAGCCGCACAAGTTTCCACAGAAGCGCCACTCCCGTAATTTCGCGTTGCGCATAAATAGCATAGCGAATAACTATACTTCGTTTCACCTTCCGTCCAGACGCAGCGGATGCTACGAGAAAACAGGACCAATCAAGCAGCGTCAAAAGTGCAAGTCACTGTGCCTTCTTTGTTTATGATTGGTTCAGCGATGATAGAACACGGACAGAAATATCACGAGCACCATGATGGTGCCCTTTGACGCTGTCTGATTCGTCATATAATCTCGTAGCATCGGCTGCGTCTGGACGGAAGGTGAAACGAAGTATAGACCGAACATAAGCCTCCATACAAATGCAATCATCCACAGATTGTATCTTGCTGCGCATAGGAGCGTTGTCTCATGTCCTATAAGCCGCTGGAATCACTGCTGTCGATCGCTGAGTGATTGGGGAAATCGCCGTGCTGCGCGGAGAAGCGAACCCTCAGGTTTTGTTCCTTAGACAGTGCGGCTTTATTGCTCAGGTAAGCACGGTAGATTATCTTTCCAAAGGCGCCATAAATGACGTCAAGTAAAATCCATGCCATGCAGCGGCAGGTGCCCCCTACCGGCAACGGCGTACACGCTGACGCCATGTGACAAGATATCATATCTATGAGATGAAGCAGCCGATCATCGATAAACAAAATGTTTTTCAATGCTGCTTGCAGCGTTACGCACGCGCTTTCATCGAATGATATTCAATCGATCCAATTAGCTCTGGCCACTGACCAATCCTGGCTGCGAGGCGTCGAGCACGCACCGCACTCTGCCGTGGCCTTGGCGTTGCGCTTATTGGCCAATCGAGACATTGTGAGTCAATATACGATTATGCCAAGTTTTGTCGTGGCATACCATGTCACACCTGAAACTTTAATGTTAGTTTTACCACCTGAAGTTATGATCGGCGATTTCAATTTTACCGAACCAAGCCTACAAATATTTTATCACGGTGGTTTAGCCATTCTACTAAAAATGACGGCTGCATGACTACTGTTGCCCGATTGAGGCCCGAAGAGTAGTATTCGTCTTTTAAACAGTTGCATAGCAAAAATGAACGAGTATTTTAGCGCTAAATGTAGCTAACACGTGCTAAATCAGAAAGGTACCTTTTAAAAACAACCGATTTGATTTGCAGCGCAATCAAGAAATAACAGACGTTATTGCCGTAATCTTTTTTTTCCTTGCGGGATACATGTAGTGACAGAGGGACAAACGCAGCTCCAAAGGCGAAACTAGGGAAGTGACAAAGCAGTGTTAACACTATCGAAAATGACGAAAAGCTCCTTGAACTGTGAGGTTTGGCCTAGTTAGTAAAAGCTTTTCAAGCCAACTCCTGAATATGGCAACCTCAGAGGTAAACGAAGTTTCTTTTAGAAATTAGTATGGTCTCTTGCACATACCTGCAAACGTGTTTTTTTGAGTCACAAAAGGAGACAATACGTTTTATCCACGATTATTGACTAAAACTTCAAGCCGCTCATTTGATGGCACTTTTCGTCGGTTCGCATACGTACATCCAGCCTGTCATGAAAAATGTGGCGTGTTCGCTATCCCAAACGTATTTGCTCGGTATGCGAGCATGCAAACTTGTTTATCTCTGTGGTCTAAAGGTATTTTTCAGCGTCATTACCTTACTGGAGCTTACTCCATGGCGATTCAAGCGATTGGCTCTTCACACTGCATTGCTAAAAATAGGCTGTCCGGATTTCTTTAAGGACTGGCTTTGCTCCATTTCTGACTTTCGGTTATGGTTTGTTTTGAGTGGTCGGTGACCCTGAATCACGAGATATAATTTGTTTGCGGTAGTGTGTATAGTTTTGTGGAGTATCGCGAATCCAAGTATCGTTCCGCGCGCCACGGCGAAACCGAAACGCTACCGGCTGGAAACGGCTGGCGGCGCGATGGCTAGTGTGCGCGTCGTCGGCATGTCCTGGTTCTCGTCCGATAGCGCTGAGGCCGACCGCACTGACAATGTCAGCTCAGTCGCGCGTGGAGTTACAAAGCAGAAGGTAAGTTGCACATTTGCTTTTTTACCGCTTCACTTTGTTAATATGCACCAAATGCAGTAACTTTGGGTGTGTATATAACATTTGCCGGCCGAAAAGCAAATCCGACTGCTACCGATATGACGCGGTCAGTGCCGGCGCAGTGTGACTGTATTTGTTTCTTGCTTGCGGACCGAGAGAAGAAGAATAATGGGAGATAGATGGACAGATGTATCCACAAGCGGTCTAAGATGTTAAAGCCAAGGTGCCTTTATGTGCACGCTAGTGAGATCAGCCACGACCTGCTGCGTAGGGCCGATCGTGCTGGAGCAGCCGGCGGACGGTACGCGAACATCGACGGCACCGCATCGTTCTTCAAAGACGCATGTTTCGTGGAGAAATCCGCAACAGTCAGCAGCCGCAGATCCCGGCTGTAGGTGTCTGAGGTAAAGTGCTGGGAGCAGAGCTTCGCGTTGGAGCTCCGAGTCGACGGTCTTCCGAAGTCTATTCGGCGAACGGCACCGACCCACACATTGTGCCTCTTCCGGTCTCTTGGGAACTGGTGGAACCGCAGCTCCGGGTTACACACCGGATTGTTGGTGCAACCCGCAGCACTACAAGTCGTGCTCGACAATGCCCAACGCGAGTCCGGCGAGTCTCTCCGGCTCCACGACACGCGCGTGAGCGAGCAGCACCGCTTCGCTCTCTTCCGCACTGTCACAGAAGCAATATGCTGGAGTTAAATGAACTGCCTGGACGCTAATAAAAATAGGAATACACAGGATAACGATGGTAAGCACCTCTTGCCGTCAGCAGAATCGCAAATGCCACGGGAAACGAAAGCGTCCGCGGCGTCCGTACAAGAGCGTAGGACTAGACCTACGTCATTGCCCAGTGTTGCTTCACTAGCTCACCCGATGCCAGCGTTGCTCACCCGCTTTCGGGCCGCTAACCGAGCCGGGAGAACATTTTTAATATTGGTTTTAATCGGTAACGCGGCGTCGGTTTGACGTGATATTTTGGGTATGGCCGGATTTTTACCCCTAAAGCGATAATCAGTCATTTCGATAGGGTCAACATTTCGAATGGAGTTGCCCTTTAAGTGCACCTCGAAATTGTTTGAAACGCAGAAGACAAACGAGGAAAATCATTATGCAGAGGAGAGTTCGGGCGGAAAACAATTTGGGCCGGGCCGAAGGTAACACACGTTTATCTACTCACCCAGGAGAATGAAATGACAGAGAGCGATTTTGGGCTCTGTATAGACCAGACCTTTTGGTATGACCTACCCCATCTGTGGCGTCTGCACCTATCCCAAAGCACATGAACGCACTTCTGTATCGTACGTATGCAGAGTCTGCTCAATATAATTTTTTTTCTGCGAGCGCAATTGCACGTTTATACAATCCCAGAGAGTATATACACGTCTTAATAGTTCTAAAATTGCTGCACCGCAGCGCCGATGGTCTCATGAAATCTTAGAGGTCAGGTAATAAATATAGTGATGAAGTTACAGCATCATACCGCGAATTTTGGGTGATTCAAAAAGGTAAAGCATAGACCAGGTCATGGGTGGTTCATGCGAGTCCATATTGCTGGCGCCGCTTTAATATCCCGCGTTGCTGAAATAATAGAGGGAGTTCAGAGGTAACCAAAGAGAATATGGCTGAACTTCCGGGTGGAGTGTGTTGCTTCCGGTTGGTTATTGTTTTTGCTTGTTTTTGAGGGCCCGCAGTCGGAAGTTTGTGCTTAAAAAACTCCCCTTTTAAGGCAAACTAGGGTGCCTTATGAAATTAATTTATACCGGATCGAGATGCCTTCATGATCCCTTGGATGAAAAGAAAAAGGTTTTCTTTCTCAAGGAAATGACAAATTCTGCTGAAGGCAATGTGATCGCATCTTTACGACTACCTACTCGAGCCGCATGGCCCTTATACCTGAGAAGGACTTAACACCTACAAGTACTCAAATGCGTTAAACTACTTCGTGAACGGAAAGGCATCGGCGATGGGCACCTACCCCCCCCCCCCCCCGCAGGCGCCGAAGATACTCGCCGCGCTTCACGCAAAGGTCGCCGGAGTCGGATCAGGTGAGGCGATCTCCTGAAACGTTTTTATTATAATGCTTCATTCAACGCGACGCAAATCTCTGTAATGTACAGTTTTCTAATGTTTTGACTTGCGTGCTTTTGTATTCAAAGTTTCTTTCCCAGACCTCCCTGTCGCCTTCCTTTTTTATATGCCGTAATGCCTCTGCTGGCACCTATCGTTGTAGGAAGAAGGCTGTTCGAGTCCAGGGCAGTAAAGTCTGAAACAGAACCAGGTAAATATTGAACCCTGACACCGGAGGTCCCGAGAAGAGGAACGAAAAAGAGATCGACAGAAAAAGCAGAAAAATATAGCCAGCAAAGGATTAGGCGTTCTTTTTGCCGCGACGAGTTGCAGTTGCCTGAGCGCGTGTGAACTTCATTTATTTTTTGCATTAATGCCAATATTAATGCGAATACATTAATGCGAATAGCATTCTTTGGATACTTCACGCACTTTTCGTCTATGTATCCTATCTATCTATCTATCTATCTAGCTATCTGGCTATCTAACCTCTTACGCCGCGGGTCGATAAATAAATAAAAAAGACCGGCGCCGGCTGGGATTCGAACCGTTGACCCTTTGATCAGCAGGCAGACGCGCTAACCACAGAGCTATGAAGGCAGTCATTCACCGCACTCTAAACATTTGTTTATATCTTTACCATAGGACGCGCTTTGCAGCGCTGTCACAGTTACCGGTGCGCGCGCGTTCCATGCACGAGGGCTAGCTCACCCTCTCCCGCGCTCACCTTCTCCCTCTAGCTCATCCCTCTCCCGCGCTCGGGAGACCTCTAGCTCAGCCTCACGAGAGCGGAATGAGCCCTCGTGCATGGAACGGCGCGCACCGGTAGCTGTGACAGCGCTGTAAGCGCGTCCTATGGTAAAGATATAAACAACCGTTTAGAGTACCGTTGGTTGAGACTAGCTGAGACGCCAGAAAGTCTGGTCGGTACCATTTTCAGTGTTTGTGCGTATGGCGCGTGCTTTGCTCGCCTTCCTAAGTGACACAAACGCACGTGCTGGAGCTGCGGAGATCGTGCGCAGGGCTGTGAAAGTGTCAACAGATTTAGAATCGCCTCAAGAGTGGGCTGGCGTATCTAGAGTGTGCCGGCCACCTGACGAACGCGCATAACTCCGCACCGTTTGATGCTATTCGCATTAACGTAGATAATCATTCCCAAAGGATGGGTTCTGCTGATTTTTTATGCAATGCGCTATTCCTGTTTTTTCTTTGTTTTCCTGGAAAGCAAACTAGAAAGAAAAAAAAAACGTACGGGCCTTACAGGCAATGTTTTGCTACTTCTTAGTGTACATTAAGGCGTGGCCTGTGATAGGGGTTTATTTGGACCACCAATGAGACCACCGACGCCCGCGTCCATGACCCGCCATTTCGAAACGACCTCAAT
>JAZHYW010068656.1:0-11975 GCA_037355805.1 Ixodes ricinus
GCGCAAAATGACAAGGAAGGATAGACAAGGGAGACAGGATAGAGCGCTGACTAACAACTGACGTTTAATGAAAAGGAGAAAGAGGAAAAAGAACCCAAGAATGCTTTTAAAACATGCGAAATGAAACCCGCAAAAACATATGCTATAGCTTGAGTTGGCTGAAAATGAATTGCTAATAATACTAAGGTTTGAGCTGCACGCTTAACTGACTTTTAGGAAACGGTTGAGTCCCTGGGACGACGTGCGTAGAAACTCTGGTAGATAAAAGAAAGAGGAAGTTTACGTTTAAAATATTCACAGATGCTAAGGATCGTTAAATATCGCGACTTAAAAAATAAAGTTCTTTTGGTGACAAGGCCACGGACGGCGCGCTTACGCAGGCATCCCCAGTGGACAGAATAACCTGTGCCTCGTAGAGCTCGCGAGTTCGTCGTTCCCCGAAACGTTTCAGGATTTTTGTTTTCCTGAACAAGGCGGAGCACTGGCAGTCCCTGACATGTATGGCAAAGTGGCCTGCTGGCGACGACTTTAGTGAAGCGGCATGTTCTCTTAGACGATCGTTCACACACCTTCCTGTCTGACCCACATACACTTTCCCACAAGTAAACGGTATTTCGTATACCACTGCACATTGGCATTCGACGTATCTTTGTTGATGTTGAACTCCGCACACACCCTGTTGCTGCTGCTTGTTGTTAATTTTCGGACACAACTTTTTTAGTTTGTCCGGTGCAGACAACACGACTTTGACGTTAAACTTCGATGCAACTTTCTTAAGGTTGTGGGAAATGCGGTGAATGTATGGAAGCACAGCCGGTCGGATATTTGTGTCCCTTTGTATCTTCTGTCGTCCGCGTGAGGTGATAATGGACTCAGCGACGTCATACAAGATTGAACTTGGATAGCCTGAATCTTGAAGACGCTGCACCTGATCATGAAAGCTTTCCCCCGCTGAATGTACACAAGATTTCTTTAGCGCCGCATTTAGGGAGTTTTTTACAATTCCTCTCTTAATAATCTTCGAATGTGCCGAATCGTATTGCAGGAGGCCTTTCTTGGACCTTGGAGCGTACTTCCAACAAGTATGATGTTCAAAGAAAGACAGCCGTAGATCCAAGAATTGAAGGACGGTGTTCACCGGTAACTCATGCGTGAACTTGAGCCCTTGTCCTTTTTCAAAGAAGGTGGATTGTAATGGCTGTCAAATATTTGTAATTCATTGTCTGCCGGGCGTTGTGTGAGGAGAACCAGGTAGTCGTCCACGTACCTAAAAATACGGGAAACTTGGCCGATGGGAAGGGCATTAGCTATTGCCCGATCACACTGTGATAGATAAATATCGCAGAGTGACCGGAGCCACGCTACGACCCCTATACAAATTCCTTTCTTTTGCAAGTAAGTCTTGCTCTCAAACTCAACGACCGTGGCAGAAAGGTAGAATTGCAAAAGTTCTAGAAATGATTCTTCCGAAATTCCACATTCGTTTTGAAAGGACGTGGTTCCCTTGCCTCAATGCACTCTTGGACAGCTGCAATAATTTGAATGTGGATCGAATAAAACAGGTCTTCCACTCAGGAACATCGTACCTGTTCGAAGTATGCTCCAAGGTCCAGAAAGCCTCCTCCGATCTATAGAATCGAGCACATCGAAGATGATTAAGAGAGGAATTGTAAAAACTCCCTAAATGCGGCGCTAAAGAAATCTTGTGTACATTCAGCGGGGGAAAGCTTTCATGATCAGGTGCAGCGTCTTCAAGATTCAGGCTATCCAAGTTCAATCTTGTATGACGTCGCTGAGTCCATTATCACCTCACGCGGACGACAGAAGATACAAAGGGACACAAATATCCGACCGGCTGTGCTTCCATACATTCACCGTATTTCCCACAACCTTAAGAAAGTTGCATCGACGTTTAACGTCAAAGTCGTGTTGTCTGCACCGGACAAACTAAAAAAGTTGTGTCCGAAAATTAACAACAAGCAGCAGCAACAGGGTGTGTGCGAAGTTAAACATCAACAAAGATACGTCGAATGCCAATGTGCAGTGGTATACGAAATACCGTTCACTTGTGGGAAAGTGTATGTGGGTCAGACAGGAAGGTGTGTGAACGATCGTCTAAGAGAACATGCCGCTTCACTAAAGTCGTCGCCAGCAGGCCACTTTGCCATACATGTCAGGGACTGCCAGTGCTCCGCCTTGTTCAGGAAAACAAACATCCTGAAACGTTTCGGGGAACGACGAACTCGCGAGCTCTACGAGGCACAGGTTATTCTGTCCACTGGGGATGCCTGCGTAAGCGCGCCGTCCGTGGCCTTGTCACCAAAAGAACTTTATTTTTTAAGTCGCGATATTTAACGATCCTTAGCATCTGTGAATATTTTAAACGTAAACTTCCTCTTTCTTTTATCTACCAGAGTTTCTACGCACGTCGTCCAGGGACTCTATCGTTTCCTAAAAGTCAGTTAAGCGTGCAGCTCAAACCTTAGTATTATTAGCAATTCATTTTCAGCCAACTCAAGCTATAGCATATGTTTTTGCGGGTTTCATTTCGCATGTTTTAAAAGCATTCTTGAGTTCTTTTTCCTCTTTCTCCTTTTCATTAAACGTCAGTTGTTAGTCAGCGCTCTATCCTGTCTCCCTTGTCTATCCTTCCTTGTCATTTTGCGCTGTGAATTCAACATAATGATCAACCAACTAGCCCACCAGATGATCGTGATGCAGTTTCTTTCTTCTTCAATGGGCCCTTTTCCGTGTGTTTCTCCGATAGACTATGTTTCTTTTTATATCAACCTGATCGCCATCTCAACATGCAAGGCAAGATTCTATTCTGTTGCTATCAGATACGGTGCAGTTCCACCGGACCTACAAGGTGTGTTCGGCTCAGCAAGACCATCCCAGCATCATGCCAGGAGGATATGCAAGATCGTCCGCGCTGAGCTGTGGAGGCAAGTACGGTACTACCGAACGTGCCTCTGGGTGCTTGCTGGTGGTGGGGATCCTGGCGGTGGCCAAGGGCGACGACACAGGTCCTTCCTGGATGCAGCAAGTAGGGCGACGGAATTCTTGTGGTCGTCTTATGTACCACACATAAAAGGCCTCCGAGTACAAAACACCAAACGCAAAGGAGAAAGAGTGACCTTGGTGGGAGATGCTATTCTACCCGTAGAATTAAGCAAGATACTTGAAAAAGGACCGAAATTTTGCACAGCTCCAAAACGCCAGGGAGTGCAGCTGTTGTCTAACATCCATGACATTGCTAATAAGGCTCACGAAAGTGAAAGAACCCGATGTATTGAGGACAGTGTCGACGTGCTTTTGCGATCTATGCCAGATGGTAGTCAAAGAAAGATGAACATGTCACGTTTAGTTGAATACTTCATCGCAAACGACTTAAACCTGCTGGTGTCTGATAAAGAAGGGGGCTTTGTGGTTATATCAAGGACAGACTACCTGGAAAAAGCAGGAGTAGCCATAGACAAGAACTTCAACCATCTAGAAGTCAAAACCAAGAAGGTGAAGGCCATGGCGCTCCAACTGTGCACCAGGCTTGAGTTGATGCAGATGAAGAAGCTGATATCGACTACAAAGAAAGATCATTTAGACATGTTTTTTACAGCCAAAACCCACAAGGACGGTTGTCCTTTTCGGGTCGTTGTCACTGAAAAGGGATCATGGCAAGGGTTGATGTCACGCTACTTACTCCGTCACCTTTCTAACCTCGTACTGAATGATCCATTTCTGATACCAAACTCCGAGGAGGTTATACAGTACCTTCAGCAGGATACATCGACAGTCAGGTACGGATTTTCGCTCGATGTGGAAGACCTGTTTTATTCGATCCCACATTCAAAATTATTTGCAGCTGTCCAAGAGTGCATTGAGGCAAAGGGAACCACGTCCTTTCAAAACGAATGTGGAATTTCGGAAGAATCATTTCTAGAACTTTTGCAATTCTACCTTTCTGCCACGGTCGTTGAGTTTGAGGGCAAGACTTACTTGCAAAAGAAAGGAATTTGTATAGGGTCGTGCGTGGCTCCGGTCCTCTGCGATATTTTTCTATCACAGTGTGATCGGGCAATAGCTAATGCCCTTCCCATCGGCCAAGTTTCCCGTATTTTTAGGTACGTGGACGACTACCTGGTTCTCCTCACACAACGCCCGGCAGACAATGAATTACAAATATTTGACACCATACAATCCACCTTCTTTGAAAAAGGACAAGGGCTCAAGTTCACGCATGAGCTACCGGTGAACACCGTCCTTCAATTCTTGGATCTACGGCTGTCTTTCTTTGAACATCATACTTGTTGGAAGTACGCTCCAAGGTCCAAGAAAGGCCTCCTGCAATACGATTCGGCACATTCGAAGATTATTAAGAGAGGAATTGTAAAAAACTCCCTAAATGCGGCGCTAAAGAAATCTTGTGTACATTCAGCGGGGGAAAGCTTTCATGATCAGGTGCAGCGTCTTCAAGATTCAGGCTATCCAAGTTCAATCTTGTATGACGTCGCTGAGTCCATTATCACCTCACGCGGACGACAGAAGATACAAAGGGACACAAATATCCGACCGGCTGTGCTTCCATACATTCACCGCATTTCCCACAACCTTAAGAAAGTTGCATCGAAGTTTAACGTCAAAGTCGTGTTGTCTGCACCGGACAAACTAAAAAAGTTGTGTCCGAAAATTAACAACAAGCAGCAGCAACAGGGTGTGTGCGGAGTTCAACATCAACAAAGATACGTCGAATGCCAATGTGCAGTGGTATACGAAATACCGTTCACTTGTGGGAAAGTGTATGTGGGTCAGACAGGAAGGTGTGTGAACGATCGTCTAAGAGAACATGCCGCTTCACTAAAGTCGTCGCCAGCAGGCCACTTTGCCATACATGTCAGGGACTGCCAGTGCTCCGCCTTGTTCAGGAAAACAAAAATCCTGAAACGTTTCGGGGAACGACGAACTCGCGAGCTCTACGAGGCACAGGTTATTCTGTCCACTGGGGATGCCTGCGTAAGCGCGCCGTCCGTGGCCTTGTCACCAAAAGAACTTTATTTTTTAAGTCGCGATATTTAACGATCCTTAGCATCTGTGAATATTTTAAACGTAAACTTCCTCTTTCTTTTATCTACCAGAGTTTCTACGCACGTCGTCCCAGGGACTCTATCGTTTCCTAAAAGTCAGTTAAGCGTGCAGCTCAAACCTTAGTATTATTAGCAATTCATTTTCAGCCAACTCAAGCTATAGCATATGTTTTTGCGGGTTTCATTTCGCATGTTTTAAAAGCATTCTTGGGTTCTTTTTCCTCTTTCTCCTTTTCATTAAACGTCAGTTGTTAGTCAGCGCTCTATCCTGTCTCCCTTGTCTATCCTTCCTTGTCATTTTGCGCTGTGAATTCAACATAATGATCAACCAACTAGCCCACCAGATGATCGTGATTCTGCAATGCATTTCGTAACTCTAAACTTCGCAGGACCTAAATGACTATATCTTGTTAGCGTTCAGATTCCTTGAGGCAGTTCTCGTGATGCCTTGTCACGCTTTCTAGGTACGGCGGCAATTACACATTGAAAATTGACCGCTTAAACCACGAAACCGCGCTCACTGCGGTATGTGTTGCTAGTCGTAGCCTCGGCGGAGACGCTCCCGCGCACGTCATACGCGCAGCGAGATGGTCACTTCGCATGTTAGCTTCTCTGGCGCTCGGCTTCTCTATGGCATGGCCTCCGAGAGTTTTCGCCTGCTGGCCATTGTAGTAGGCTGGATCGGGGATCGGAAGCCAATCGGTGCCACCAACGTTGGCCATTGTTTGACACCATGAGCAATACACGCCAATCTCAGGCAAGAAGCACACAAAAGTAGGAATATGGATCGCTTATACGCGGTGCTCGAAGGCGAGTATTTTATGATGTGCAGCGATTTTTATATCGGGTGTTTGGAGGTCAAATTGGCATTTTTCAAGCGTTCCAATACATTTCAAAAAGATTACATGTGACGGACCACCACCAGATCGTGCCTCCGTCGCTTGCGTCAGTTGGTTAATAAATGAGACGTTCAACAAATTAACGATATGCACCGAGTTTTAGTTAATCACAGAAGCCCTCACTGCAGTTCGAAGTAAATGCTTCTACAAGAAGTACTTTGTTCAAGCGCTTGAAACGATGCAAATGTCCTTAGTAAGAGGCCTCTAACTTATCGTCGGTAAGCTCTATTGACTTCCAGATAATATAAATAATAATGGCAATAATTAAAAAATTGAATTAACAATATTCATATCAATCAATTTTATTCCACATATATTCAATAACACTGTACAAATACGGGTTTGTTCAAGCCAAGGGACGCTTGTGGGACAGGACCCGGCAAGTCGGACTGCGAACGCTCTCACAAATAGAAAAAGGAAAACAAAGAACACTTTATAAAACGACACAGTACTGAGTGAACACGAAATGCTAGAGTCTTGAATTCATCAACATTTATTTCAGTTTTCTTTTTGCAGTACACTCAAAGACACAACCGGGCAATTTATCGAAGACAGATGGCACATAATGACAGCAACTTCTTTACCGTAACGAGTTAGAGAACGGGGAATGACAAAACGGGATGTGTGACCGAGATTATGATTATAACGCAATTATTTGCAAAGGTGCAAGCGAGCTGGACAAGAATGACGAAAATAGTCCCTGGAGAAGGGAACAAGAGGGACAAAGAGACAAACACAAATCTCCAAACACAGCTAGGTGACGGATGCGCGGCCGAAGAAAAATCCGCCTGGTCCAGGTATCCGAACCCGGGACCTCTCCATTGCAGGTGGATCGTTCTGCCAAGTGAGTTAATCAGGGGTTCTAGCACCAACAAGGAGCTTCACCCATGTAGGTGCTAGACTGGTGGCACCTCAGATAAAACCCGTTTTCTCTACTGACGTCTAACCCCTGGTTAGCTCAGTCAGTAGAGCACTTCACCTGTAACAGGCTTGAGCTGAGCTAGTTGGTTCATACTCATGAATTAAGGCCAGCATCTTTCTAGTTCTCTGAGCACTCCATTCGTAAGTTTTAACCTCCTCGACCCACAGACGCTTATTCTTCTAATCGCCACCATCACCTGCCGAGCAAGGCTGTTATCAAGGTGTATCAAAAGAAGATCCTCGTGGATGAGGTACAGCAATGCTTTGGGATATTTGAACCCTCCAGGACATGCCCAGCGGGTCTCGAAAATCCTCAGGTCAGAGTCATGGCGCCAAGTACGCTTACTCACGGATTTCCTGAGAGTGAAATGTCTATGCATTAACGATCGGACGAGGGAGCACGCTGCATTAGTGAAGTCCCTGTCAGCAGGAGGACACTTGCCAACCCATTGTCGTGCGTGTCAATGTTCGGCGCGGTTCTACGACGTAAACATCGTGGCAAGGAACAAGACAAAACTGGGACGTGAAATTTTAGAGGCACTTGCCATCGAGGAAAAAGGCGATGGCTGCATTGGTGCACCCTCTCTCGTGCTGCACGAAAAAGAAAAATGTTTCTTCGGGGTTAAAGGCAAAAAAATTAAGGGAATTAGAAAGCAAAAAGAGGAAAAGAGAATTGTTTTCTCAAGTGGGGCTCGTAGTAGTAGAAGAAGAAGAAATGAAAATCAGTTGCTAGTCCAGCGGTGTGAATGGTCTTTTCTTTATGTGTATGTTTCTCCTAGTTCAGCTGGCCTTAATTCATGAGCACTTCACCTATATAGGAGAGGTCCCGAATTCGATGCCCGGATCAGGCCGATTTTTCGGTCGCGCACCAGTCACCCTAGCTGTGTTGGGAGATTTGTGTTTGTCCTTTGTCCCTCTTGTTCCCCTTCTCCAGGATTATTTTCGTCGTGACCGAGATTCCTGTTAGGAACGAAGAGGCGTTTCAAATCGTTATTCGAAAAGTGGTCTAAGACGACTGCTTTCACAAGCAGGGAATAGAAATCGGGATATCGGAAACATTCGAAGATATTCATATCAGTTGCAAAGTCAAAGTTATACCCTACACACCTTAACAATCACTTCAAATACGATCAATTTTTGTTTGCACGGTTCTGCACAATTATCAAACAGTGTCATTCCATACCTCAATAAACGGTACCCAAGGGCATGTGCAACGAGACTTCCTTACAAGAAACGGCATAAACATTTTGCTATTGTAAAGTAAATAGCTTACGCTTCGCAGCTTACCAGAAACATGCGATAAATGTGAATTATATTTCATATCTGAATCAAAATACACTCCCAAATACTTTACCGTACTAACATATTCAAGCGGAGAACAAACATAATTCACGCAGTTCCGTTTGTGTAAAATAAATGCAAGTTAACATCCGCTTTCTTTAGTGGATTCCTGAAACAGACCAGTCTTGTTTTGGACATATTGACCGTAAATAAATTTTCATCAAACCAGTTCATTAATTGCGTCGCGTCATGCTCTAATGGAAGTACAGTACTACACCATCATCATTCAGATGACGAGCGACTTGACTACCATATCTTCGACATTTTGGAAAATGCTGCAATTAAATACTGCGGCTGAAAGATCATTAACACTAAAGATTAAACAAAGGTGACAGAACCGACCTAAGGGAACGCCGGCTTTTATTTCTGCGCGTGCACGTTTAATACCGCCAATGAGATACGACGAGAAACGCTCTAAAAGTTTTCAAGAGAAAGCAGAAAATTGGTCCGCGGAAGCCAAAGATACAGTTTGCGGAGGAGCAACCGTGACTGACAGTGTCGAATGCCTTCGCGTTGTCCCTAAAAAAACACACAAGCAAATACCGTATTTACTCGAGTAATAGCCGCACAGCTTTCCCGCAAAGCAGTCTACAGCCAATCATCGCGTTGCGCATAAATAACACGGCGAATAACTAGGTCGAGAACATAAGTCTCCTGACAAATGCAATCTTCACAGATTGTATCCTTCGCGCGAAGACGTTATCTCCGTCTATAAAGCCGCAGGAATCATGCTGTCGATCGCGGTGATTGGAAATCCAGCGTGTTCCGCGGAGAAGCGAACCTCGGGTTTTCTTCATAAACTGTGCGGCTATTACTCGAGTAAACAAGGTAGATTTTTTTCAAAGGCCCCATAAATAACGTCAGTAAAGCCTCCAGCAGCGGCCGGGTGCCCCTGCCGGTAACAAAGCCATACTGGCTACGTGACAAAATATCATATCTATCAATAAAACCACTCATCACGATGAACAAATGGTTTTCCAATACATCAGCAATGCATGCAGTTTTATCGAATGATAATAAATGATCCAATCAGCTCACAATACTGACCAATCCTGACTTCGAGCGTTCGCGCGCACAGCACTCCGCCATGTGTGGCGTGCGCTTATTGGCCAATCAGATATTGTGAGTCAATAAATATTATACAGTTTTGTCGTGGCATGCCGCTGTCGTGCCGCAAACCTTAATGTCAGTTTCACCGCCTGAAATTATATGATCGGCCAATCACTTTTGCAGGCAAAGTTAACAAATATTTTATCACGTGGTTAGTTATTCTACTAAAAATGACAGCGCATGACTAGTGCTGCCCGTTGAAGCCGCAGATTTGTCTTCGTGTTTTATACTGTTTCATAGCAAAAATCAACGAAATATTTGTGCTAATATGCGCTAAAATGTGCTAAATCAAGCGGAGATACCTTTTAAAAACAACCGATTTGATTGGCAGGTATTCCAGAACGCAATCGAGAAATAACAGATGTTATCGCAGTAACTCTTTTTTTTTTTCCTTGTCGGATACATGTAAAGACAATAGGGACCAAACGCAACTCCAGAGGCAAAACAAGGAAGTGACAAAGCAGTGTTAACAATTATCGTAAATGAGGAAAAGCTTCTTGAACTATGCGTGGCCTAGTTGTAAGAAGCTTTTCAAGCCAAACTCGAGGTAAACAAATTTTCCTTAGAAATTAGTATGGTCTTTCACATACCCGCAAACGTATTTGAGTCACAAGAGGAGGAAAACGTTTACATCCACGATTAGTTACTAAAATTCAATCCGGTCATTTGGTGGTACGAATCAGGTTCGTATACCCACATCCGCCTGTCAGTGAAAATGTAACTTGTTCACTTCCCCAACACGTATTTGCTCGGTGTGCAAGAACAAGCAAATTTGTTTATTCCTGCTGTCTAAGGTATTTTCAGCCTCATCATTTCCTGAGCTTCCTTCATAGAGTCAAGCGACTGGCTGTTCGCCTGCATTGCTAGAAAGTGAGGTTGTCCAGATTTTTTAAGTGCACCTCGAAATTGTTTAAAACGCAGAAGACAAATGAGGAAAATTATAATGCAGAGGAGAGTTCAGGCGGAAAACAGTTTGGGCCGGGCCGAAGGTAACACACGTTTATCTACTCACCCAGGAGAATGAAATGAAAGAGAGCGATTTACGGCTCTGTTTTAACCAGACCTTCTGGTATGAACAACCCCATCTGTGGCGTCTGCACCTATCCCAAAGCACATGAACCCAGTTTTTATTGTACATATACAAAGTCTGTTCAATGTATTTTATTTCTGCGAGCGCAATTGCACGTTTATACAATCGCAGAGAGTAGATATACCGTCCAAATAGTTATAAAAATTGCTGCACAGCAGCGTCGATCGTCTCATGAAATCTTAGAGGTCAAGTAATAACTATAGTGAAGAAGGTATAGCATCTCCACGTGCATTTTGGGTGCTTCAAAATGGTAAGGCATAGATAGAAAAGGTCATCGGTGGTTCATGCGATCACATAATGCTGGCGCCGTATTAATATCCCGTGTTGCTGAATTAATAGAGGGAGTTCAGAGGTAACCAAAGAGAATATGGCTGAACTTCCGGGTGGAGTGTGTTGCTTCCGGTTGGTTCATTGTTTTTGCTTGTTTTTGAGGGCCCGCAGCCGGAAGTTCGTGCTTAAAAATACTCCTCTTTTATGGCAAACCGTGGTACCTCATGAAATTTGTTTATACGGGATCGAGATGCCTTTATGATCCCTTGGATGAAAAGAAAAAGGTTCTCTTCCTCAAAGAAATCACAAATCTGCTAAAGCATTGCGGTCGCATCTTTACAATTACCTACTCTAGCCACATGGCCATTATACCCTGAGAAGAACTATTAACACCTACAAGTTCTTAAACGCGTTAAACTACTTCGTGAACGGAAACGCATCGGCGATGGGCACCTACCTCCTCAAGGAGCCGAAGATACTCGCTGCGCTTCACCGCAAAGGTCGCCAAGTCGGATCAGTTGGCGATCTCACGAAACATTTTTATTATTATGCTTCATTCAGCGCAGAAGCAAATCTCTGTCATGTACAGTTTTCTAATGTTTTGACTTGCGTGCTTTTGTATTCAAAAGTTTCTTTCCCAGACATCTGTGTCGCCTTCCATTTTTACATGCCGTAATGGCTCTGCTGGCACCTATCGTTGGCAGGGAGGAAGGCCGTCGAGTCCAGGGGGGGGAGGGGGCAGGGAGGTTTGAAACAGAATGAGGTAAATCTTGAACCCTGACACCGGAGGTCCCCGAGAAGAAGAACGAAAAGAGAACGACAGAAAAGCAGAAAAATATAGCCAACAAAGGATTAGGCGTTCTTTTTGCCGCGACGAGTTGCAGTTGCCTGAGCGCGTGTGAACTTCATTTGTTTTTTATGCAATGCGCTATTCCTGTTTTTCTTTGTTTTTCTGGGAAGCAAACTGAAAAAAAAACACTAGGCCTTACAGGCAATGTTGTGTGCATACTTCTTAGTGCTACATTAAGGCGTGGCCTGCGATAGGGTTTATTTGGACCACCAAATGAGACCACCGACGCCCGCGTCCATGACCCAGCCATTTCGAAGCGACCTAAATGTGCTGATCTTTTCCTCTAGATTGTCATATTAACTCCTATTGTCGATTCGCCGCCTCGCCGCACCCTCTCGTCTCTCATGTTGCGCATCTGTCAGCAGCACGTCGAAATAGGCGAGCACCGTCGCCGCCGTCCTCCGATTACAAAG
>JAZHYW010068658.1:0-21357 GCA_037355805.1 Ixodes ricinus
CATGATTTGTACGCAGTGCTCGCTTCGCTGGGATGGCTTCTAAGGTCCGCTGCGGTCCATCATGATTAAGTGATGTTGAGCATGAAAAGTAACCTCTCGTAAAATCTTGCGGCATGCACACTCTAATGGAATATAATAAACCTGTTTTGTTTGTTTCGAAGTAAATACAAACCACGAAGCGAGGGGAGGAATAATATTTTTGGCTTCTGGGCTACGTGGCGCAAGCTACCGCCCGGCGTAAATACATACATTAGCATCCATCCCTCCATCCGGTTAAAGGATGTACCAACGAGGTAGAGGGGCTTAGAGCGATAAACCGGGGTTCCGGTCTGCACTCGAAAGTGACCTCCATAAGGCCGCTGCCATTGTACGCAAATTTGACCACTCGTCACGTGACCAAACCAAATACGTGACGTCACAGGAAAGATGGCAGCGCCCAGGCAGCGGCTGGCCCCAGCTGGCGGTGCATGGCCGGAGCTTGTCGGATGCTTTGTTCGTTGTCGTTCGTCTCGGCGAGTTGATTTCAGACGCGGAAGCCGTCATATGAGGCCGGTCGAAAGCGACTTCAGAGTTCAGCGTGGTGTCTGACGTAGGTATAACGTGAAAATACGGAGGAACGGTGTGCATTTCGCTGGTGACCGACGGGGATATTGCCACGAAAGAGACAATCGGCCCTACGTTGCTCGGACCTCGGATTGATTCGGATACCGCTAGGATAAATTTTGAGGCGACGTTTCTGTGCTCTCGTTGACCATCGGAATCTTTGAGGTCTGCAGTGAAGCGTGTGCAATATATTTGGATACACAGTTTAGCGACGGAAATTGCGTGAGTCGTGCTTGGCAGTGTGCAATCGTGGTGCCGCTTCGTTCAAATGACCGAAGGCTCACTTTGGTTGTGCGGTAGCACCGGAGAGCTGCCTTGAAGCTTGTAGTTCCCGTGCCGTGCTAAATGATACTGTGCTACTTCCCAAATTGTTCTGGCGTAGACGTGCACTTTCACGGAGCACAGGTGTTGCAGTTGGTATTGATTCCGCTGGTCTGTCGCACGTTTCGTCGACACAAAAGTTTCATCAACACTCGTTACGCGAATTGCAAGCTGTATGGACATTTCATCGCGCGTGTTACCTACCCAGTCCACCCGTTCACGCCGCTTTGCGACGACAGTCTGCAGCGGCTCATTACCAGAAAAGTGGTCCCACATCCATTTCAGTTCCGCTCGTCCACGGCAGTCGCCAAACCCCGAAGGAGAGGATTTATTCGGACAGAATGCCACTAAAGCAATGCAGCTTCTTTAGTGGTCAGGATAGACTCTCTTCTGTCAGTTTTGTTATATTGTCACGGATGCTTGCTCCAGTCCTATTTTCTATCAATATTTACTATTCTGGAAAGTTCCAGGCCATGCTCAGCTGTCATCGTATGTTCTGGTGGAGGTGCTGCGCACTTTACCCATAGCCCTTCACTCTGTGTGGACCCAGGCGGCACTAGCCGAGTTGCCCGATAACAAGACACGGGTGGCGGATTATCCCGCGTCTTAAACCCCCGGCGAGCCGTGAACCAAGTCCTATCCCGAGCCCGGCAGAAAAACCGCAAGACGAGCGAGTACCACAAGGACGAACCTCGGAAATACACCACGAAGAACCTGAAATCCGAGCCAGTCGCTGCTACCAGCAAGAACCACCGGAATTCGGTCTTTTGCCAGAAAAACCGAAGCTGACTAAGCCAACAATGACAAACCTGTAGCAGCAAACCGCATCCGCTCCCACCACTGTTTGCATGCCCGTCGCACCTCGCACTCCGATGCCCTTTCACGCAAGGTGTATGAAGACGTCGAGGGCTGGATTGAACAATATGACCGTGTCGCCCGCCACAGTGGGTAGACGGACAACCAGCTCCTGCAGAACCTATACTTCTCGTGGAAGAAACTGCCAGGCACTGGTTTGAGAACCACGAATCCTCCTTAACGTCGTGGGAAGTTTGCAAGATCGAGCTGAAGTGCACGTTCATCAGCCAACATTGACGAGAGAGAGCCGAATTCCTGATTCTGTCCAGGACACGGCCCCAACGAGAGCGTCACCGCCTTCGTGGAGGATGTTTTGCGCCTGATCGAGCACCCACGCCAACCCTGATGCTACAGAAGACAAGAAGCTAAGAATCCCATGTCCCTCATGTGAGGGACAACACCTTCGGCAGCCTTGTCCGCAACCCCACGACAACAGTCGAAGGGTTCATATCACCGAGGCTTCCAACATTGAATGTAGCACTGCAGGCCCGAGCCTGTCAATATCAACAACTCCCCAGCGTCTCGACACTCGAGTCGTCCAGCTGCAACTTCGACGCCAGCCTCCCAGGCATCCGCGACATCATCCACAACGTTGTCCGGGAGGAGATCAGGAAGCTACTTCCTGCCATCAGTTGCCCGGCTTTTATTTTGATTGCCGAGATTGTTTCGGAACAAGTTCGACAGGCATTTCAACTGGAGACTTCTTCGAGCGAAGCGGCATCTGACGAACCGAGGGCGACTTATGCCACAAAGTCACGACGACCGCCACCGGCTACCCGTTACTATTCAGTGCCAATTCAATGAGACACCCCAACGCCGAAGCATTCCCGACATCAGGAAGAACCAGTGTAGGTCCGCGCTGAACAAAGTACACCGAGGAAAACGGAGGTGCTGCGAATGGTCCGACCGAAAACCACTCTGCTACCATTGCATGAGGCCGACCATGTCTACTGGAGCTGCCCGTACCAATGAATTGGCCTGCAAGGGTTCAAGCCGAACGACCCTCGACCACGTCTCGACGAGCGTCCGCGAAACATTGAGGATTATCTTCGGCGGCCTTTGTCCCTGGTGCCGACATTACCCCGAAGCTCCTGATCCCCTTCACCTCAACGGGAGGTAAGCACGACAAAGCAGGTGAGCGGCAATGCAAGGACAGTTGATTTGGTGTCGGTTGTCGTCCAAGGACAATACCTAATAATTTGCTGACACTAATTATCTGTGTCCACGCCACGAAGCACACAATTTCCAACTTTGAGGCAGAATGCCGCTGAGTGACTTGAAGAAATAGAATGGTTGGTTGTTCTCAAAAGTGGACTCCAAGCATCACCAGACTTCACTTTGCCACACGAGACTTACACAAGTTGCAGTGGTCGCGGGATGCAGAAAAAATCGCCATTACGAAATGGAAGTGAAATGGCTTGGATAGCAAACAAACATTGTTGCCAGCTATCAAGTCAACGGTACAGCAAAAGGCACAGCCACGTAAGCAATACATACCCGAGCTTGCTGCATTGATGCAGAAAACTACCAGGAAAATTTGCGGATTAGAAGCCAGCCCTGCAGCTTCAGTGCATCAGATGTCGGTGGCCGCACATGAGCGTATGATTACAAGACGGCATCAGTCGGTCAAAGTTGCCACTCGACCAAACTGAACACCGACGTGCCAGGAGCGTCATCCGACAACAAGAACAACAGGTACTACGACTGAACACCTGACACAAGACTGTCGCAGAAAGAACTCGTTATGGAACCATTTGCAAAGAATCAATAATTATGTAATCAAGTGGAAATAAACATATTTGATACACTAACCAAATAAACATATTTCCGCTCGCCTTTACGCCTTCAGAGTCTATACACAAAGAATTGTGTTCACCGCGCATGCTGGACCTTTTGAGGACACTCGCATCTCTGACCCCTCAATATTAATTAATGGGACATACCAGACTGGCAGACTGGTTGCATTGGGCTGCACTCGTTCCACTTCTCCTGAACATGTGGCGCATCCGAAAACCAACTCCAGTGATGTGAAAATGTTATTTATTAATTTATTCCCTCCAGGGGCCTTTGTAGGCATTGCAGAGAGGATACTTAAAACTACACATGATAATAACATTAAAGCACACTGCTGTAACTTGTTAATTGCAAAAACAAACACACCTCTGAGCATCTAGTTTAATAGAACGTGTTGATGCATTGTTATATAGCAGGACACTTCCTATACGTATGACACAATAGACCCTTTGCAAAACCCCATCAAGCAACACAACTGTCACCATTTTTTTTTCGGCGTAAAGCACACGAATGGGCCCCAGTTCACGTCGAACGCTAATGCAGCATTCGAGTCCAATAGGCGCTCAGCCGAGTTCACAGTGACGGCGGACATAACATTCTTGTCGAACAAATGCCCAAAGTATGAAGGCCTTGGGTAATTAGAGAAGTAGCTACTGTAATTCGTTCCATCACAATTTGGCAAACGGCAAAGGCTACAGTCTCGGTGAGTCAATATGCACGTTGGAGAGAGGCACATGACAACATATCATCAGAGTGCTCGTCTGCACAGATTTGTCACACACCTTCACTCCGTCTCTCTGATTGGCTCGAGGGGCTGTGGTGGTTGCCCTTTTCCAAGTTACGGTGATACAAAGTATAGGCAGCCCACACTTTTGAAAAAAGTCTATTGAAGAGACCGAAAGGAATGTGTCAACATTTTTCAACAAGACTGCTCTTCAGGCAAGGGATGAACACAAATATGAATTATCTTATCCAGGTAATTAGAACAAGTAAATAATTGACCGACTAATACAATGCACTCTTGATGAAAAAAGTATTGCTGCAATAAATCCTACGAAAGAGAAAATGTGCAGTTAATCTATGCATACACCAAAACGTGTTGTTATAGCATAGATCAAGTGTTGCAAGATATCGCTTTCAGGAACGTGCTTCACACCGTGAAGAAGTGTCCTGCAACGATTGTTATTCATCCCCACACTCAATAAAATGCGGTCATCCTCGCAGCTGAAAATAAGTGTGCACTTCGCACTCACAAAGAAAAGAGAAGAAAATGCGATCGAATGTAGAATCGTCGATTAGCACAAAACGTAAAGATCGCAGGAGCTTCCTCGCTAAAAGTTGGCTGTGATTATGCAGTTACCTAGGGCTGAAACGAATTCCCCTAGGCACTACATCCGACGCATACATTTCGCGTCGATTCTCAGACATTCCAACGTTCAAACAAAGCTAAGAGAATGCGAAACATTTCATGCTAAAAGCACTCAAAGTTCTATCGATCCTCGAACACATCCGGGAATCCGAGCACCGGTACGGCGATACGGCTGATGCTGTCTCACAGGCGTTAATATCCAGATGATCCAGAGCGATCTTGCGCAAAAAGGGTATAAAGTCTCATTCCTTCATGTTTTCACATTATACTTGCGTCAGCGAGCACGAAAAAGCCCGAAGTCGTCGGAAAGCAGCTGCACATCACGGCTACCGCGCACCGAACAAACTCGCATCCGCCAGCTCTGGGCGCTGCCATCTTACCGATGACGTCACGGCTCTTGTGAGGTCACGTGACGAGTGGTCACATTTGCGTACAACATGGCGGCAACCGGGGGGGGGGGTGCCACTTCCGAACTTCCGGTTTATCACCCTAAGCCCCTCTACCTCGTTGAATAGAGGTTCCCGAAGACCCCGAAGAGCAATGGTGGCGTGAGAAAATAAAAATATTTTTGTAGAACATGAAATAGGCGGTACCTAGCGCCACCTAGCCTAGCTACTTGCGATTACTCAGCTCGACCCTGCCATAATTTCGTGTTACCGTGCTATGCCATAATTTCGTGTTACCGTGCTGAAATGAGCCAAGAGGCTGCTTCGGATTTTCTTTTTTAAGAGCGGCTTTTGGTTTTGCGGGCGAAAGGTTTACCACTCCTCCGTGATGTGCGGTTGACGCAACGGTTGACGAAGGAATTGTGGTTCGAGGGATAGCAAAAATAAGACATAAAGTGCGCGAAGTGGGGGCCGGTTGCCTCAGCTAACCTCGCAGTGCTGACGATGAGAAGAGTGAGTGACTGCATGCTTTCGAAACGTAAGTTTCTTTACCTGCAGAGGAAGCCGGCTTCGGCAATAAATACAGTTCGCGGAAAGCTCGTGTTACGTTTTTATTTGCTGCTCCTCTCGCTCCGTACAATAGACTTAATGTTCTCGTTAAGCCTTATTGAGCTCGATTTGCTCGATTCGTGGCCGCCATATTGAGATGCAGGCGACGGAGGAACTTTTCTCCCTGCTTTAGGGACGAAAGTTTCTCCCTTTCTGAAGGAACGTTTGTGTCAAGAGCGTTCCTCCCTTTAGGGACGACTATACTGACCCTTTTTTCTAAGAGTGTGCCATCGCTATTGGAAAGTGGTCGGCGCTGTCCCAGTTGTCTTCTCGGACGATCCATTCGAGTCGATCGATCGTGTCTGGCGATGCCAAGCCAGGTCAAGTGCTGTGTACTGTTGTCTGGCGCTGATGGCGTACCGTGTCAGAATTCTCATGTCGTTAACGAGTGTCATGCCCGCTTACTCTTGAGCGTCGTATAGCTGAGTACCCCTCGTCGAGGTCTTGTTTGAGCCCCATGCGTGTGCATCGCTTTAAAATCTCCACAGAAGAGCGTGTATTCTTCCGGTGTTTCTTTCTGAGGTCCCTTACCCATCTTTCGAGATAAACGAGAATATCTGCCATGTTTTGCACTAAGATCAGATTGCAATTGGGACAATTTTTCGGATTAATAATAGCGATAAATCACGCATTCATCGGAAAAACGACGTACGAACAAAGTAACAAAACATGACAGATTGTTGATGCAGATTAGATAAATTTTGAGACAAAAACTTTTCTGGGAAGCCTCATTGAACGGACAGAAGCAAATAATAAACATTGTTAATACGGACAGATTGCTGGCTGATACGTAAGAAATGTGTCTATTAAGTTGATTATACTGTTTTCAGTATGAAGTTGAGAAAGAGTAAGTTGTAAACGCTGATGAGGCCCCTCGTCAAAAGCCTTAGCGAAATCTCTAAATATGTTATAGGTAGAAAGTTACACGTTGGAATTTTTAGAAGTCAGATACAAAACCAGAAAAAGTGAGATTCGCATAAGAGTTGTTTTTGGAAACTTTGTATGAACTTTATTGAAAGCTATTTGTGCCGAATACACTGAAGAAAAAGCTTCCTACTGGAAGCTTTTTGCAACCATGTTGAACCATGTTGACTTAGATTTAGAATGCAATTTTGAAAGAGGAAGGTAATTACGTGAGTAAATAATGTGCTGCATAATTTTACAAGGTATGCTCAGTGAGTGGTATGCTATGCACTTGGAAGATTTTTGGTCGGAATTAATTATGGGTACTACCATGATTTTATGCAATAAATATAACTTTGCCTTCATTCAAATCAGATGGAATTTCAGAGATTAAAAGAAGGGCTTGGTATGAGTGAACTAAAATACTGAAACACTTTATTTGGTTGTACATAAACTTCTGGGTGATAGGTTATCAACACCAGGGGCGGAGTTAAGCTTGAACCGTTCAATAGCCTCAGTGAATTCTGAAGGGACAAAGACTGTCCCTTCCATTGTTGAATTAACACTGCGGGGTTGTAAAGGGGTGAAAAATATCCCCTGTAAAACCCGAGTTAAAATAGTTCGAAATGAAGGAAGTTTTATCACACGAGATTTGATTTCCGCTCTCATTCATAAAACTAAGGCAAGTTCAAATTTCTTGGAATTTTTTTAACCATATTTATTTTTATTTATGCATTTATTAATTTGCCGCGTCGCCTTTCGGAACTGCAGAGAGCGGGAGTCACACTCACACACAAACAAAAGGAAGTATACATGAGCAGGTTATCTTCATCAAGCTATCAACGATGCACCAAGTAGATACAGTAGAATACATTACCTTTTAGAACAATCCAAGCATCTTTTAATATTTAGCAGTCATACTGCAGTGGACAAATATCTTGCTTTGAGATGAGTAACCTCTCATTGTCCAAATATCCAGACAGACCAATAACTAACTCAACGCGGATGGTTTGTGTCGTGTTCCCGCTGTGGTGCAAACTTTCTCGCTTAGAGTTTAGCCGCTTATTTCTGTCATCATATCGAGCCGCAGGCATTTTTTTCTTTATGATTTTGGAGCATGCAGAAGACAGTTGTATAAACGCTGACTACATTTAATCAGTTTATTTACAACTGCATTGAAGATGTTCAGGACTGGACATGAACAGGATACAATAAGACACGGCCTCAAGCTTTTGTGATAGAGCTTGTCAATTGCTTTGCTGGTCAGATGAAGCTTGCAACGACGTTCAGCAATGGTTTCCCCATGAAGATACTCAAGGCAGTTGGAAGTCGACGCGATCTCTGTAAATTGTTAATACACACAAATGGAACTGACGGTGAGTTACGAGAATGGCTTGATATGAAATTCATGACTCTCTAAACCGGAAACACCAAGGAAGTTTCTGTCATCATTCATACTACCATGAGCAGCAAGCATGATCTGTTTCGCTCGGTAAATCAAGTGACACACTTCTCTAAGACCGTGCTGTTAAGGTTCAATTAGTTTCGTGTTGTTTTTCTGTGCCACTAAACAGGAAAACAGCAATGTAATAAAATAAAGCTCATATGACAAACGCCTGAATGTCCATTTACACAAAATTTTATGTTTAAATTGCGTTATGGATCGTCCGAAATTCGTGCTTCCAATTTCGCATGCAAACTTACTCCTTACATTGGTTTCTATGCTTCATATGAAGGGAAGCAATTTGAATAGAAAGCACTGCAATGAAAATCTTATTCAGAAGCAGCCGTTCTTTCAAGCATCGTTTGTGCCGAACCAAGCTCAGTCGAAGCAGCCTGATCGGCTGCGAGGGGACGAGCGATACGCGGAGGAGGTTAGTGAAATACAGTCACCTCACAAAGCTTGCTTCCTGCATTTGGCTTGGAATTCTTTCGTTTCATAATGGCAAGCCAAGTACGCCTCCCTCTACGTAGTAGTGTTGCTGTCTCACGGGAAACGGAAGTCTTTTACTGTTGTCTGGCCTGTCTTCTGCACTTGAAGGCAAAGCCAGCAGGCTCTAAGCTGCTGAGAAAAACTACCCGGAGTGTTGCAGCAGAAGCTGGCTGTCCACAAAAAGGTGGCTCATGGCGGCGTTTGGAGAAAAATGATGATAATAGGGGCTGCAAACGTGTCACGTTACTTCTGCCGTCCAATGAAGTCGCAACAAATTAAAACATACTCGGCTGGACCGAGTCTGTTGTCGACAAAGCATTAAAGAACGGAAACGCGGTACTCTGACACATCATTCAGTGACACTAATTCCACCACATTTCGCGACGTCGTTCAAATAACTTTTTTGAAGCATTTCACGTCACTCAGTGCACCTCGTCGCACCACGCGACATTCATGACATATAAAACAAATCAACGTACACAAAACCATGCACCCCGGAGTACAGCAACGTCTGTAACACCTACTCATAGATATAATTATAATCTACTGTGTTAGTAAAACTCCTGCCTGGAGTATATCTTTTGCACAATCATATCAGTCAAATAAACTTACCGTTTCCAAAGCAGCATAAAAACAGCGTTTGATAAAGCTGAGACAACAGTAGAAGGTAATTTGTTTACTGGGAAACTGTTTATGGAAAAAAAATGAACTCCTAAAACCCGCAGTCTCGTAACTATTTTTCACACTTTATGAATACGATATCCGCAGGCGCGGATTTGTAATATGGGGAAACAGGTAAGTTGCACGCGGAATGCCATTCTAGGAGTGAAATATACAGTGGAAAACTTCAAACGTAGCCTTGCTCTGTGGCATTCCAGCATATTCCATCTCAACATCTGTCTTAAGCGCGTTACACAAAAATCTTTCCACTTTGATTGATTTTTCCTAAAACATCCCTAGCCGCTAGATTTGGAAAATTATCTAATTCATCTATACTACTACTACTACTACTACTACTACTACTACTACTACTACTACTACTACTACTACTACTAATAATAATAATAATAATAATAATAATAATAGTAATAATTTATTTGTGAAGGAATGAGCATAATCGAGGCACAGTGCAGGTTCGCCAAAGCCATCATGGGCTTGTGCGGCAAAACCAGCTATGTAATTGCATAAAAATAAAAGAATCAGTTCTAGATAAAAAAAAAAAGTAGAATTATCACCAACTTTTTACAGAAGTTCCAACTGCAAACTAACGCAAAAAAAAATCCTTTAAGTCACAAAAATTATAGGAAAAACACACAGAGGCACTAGCGTCACTTTTCACCATTGAAAGTAGCAGAAAATCTTGTCCAGTTCTTGCGTCACAGTGGATGTAGATGACTTCCTTTGTTGCCACATAATAATAATAAAAAAAATCACGCATAAAACAGATATAAGATAAGATAAGCTTTAACGCTGTTTCTAGTTCAAGCGATGAACTGATAATAAAAATAAACAAAATCATTGATTAAAAAAAGAAGAAAAAAACACACACGCGTAAGTCGGCTAGTGGACTGCCACGACTGTGCAAGAAAAAAAATCGTCGAGTAAGCAGTGCACTGTTGACAAAGTCTTAGGCGTGGCTCAAATTGGAGCCTAATGCACACGAAATTGGATAAATTTGAGATGTCCAAGGTAGGTGGGAACAATCCAAACAGAAAACCATAAGCACTCATGAGGGAAAAGGACTTGTGCTCATAGCGTCATGTACAGTTCGTGCTAACGTGCGGGATCACAAAAGTACTCATTTTCAGCACAAAATCCCAGAAAGAAACAAAAATCGATATCACGAGAAAGTCATCGCTACTCTCCGAGACTATATAGAAAAAATAAAGCACAAACAAATTAGGTTTCATGTACCACCATTCGGGTGACTATCATATAAAGTCACACATTCAAAAGACAGACCAATCAGTATCATTCCAAGTGAACATAAAAAAAATAATAAAAGAAACATAAGAACACAAGAGGCCAGTAGTCCTTAAGAAAAAAAAAACACATTCACAGACTCGAGGCTTTCCAAAAAAATGTCAGAGAGAATTAATTAAAGTTAACAAACCATCGTCACTGAATGTGAGATGACGAAGCGCACTCTTAAGCTTTTTCTTGGAAGAAAACTCACAGACACGTCCGGGTAAGCTGTTAAAAAAGTCACAGCATATCCACGTGGTGAATGATGATGAGTGGGCGAAGCTCCGGAGTGCATCGTCGGTAAACCAGCGATTCTTCCGTTAATTCGCCCACTCATCGACATGTAAAGACGTGAGAAACACTGTGTGTGTGTGTATACAAACCACAATCTATCACACACACCATGCACAGCTATGGCCGAACAGAAACGTCTAGAAAGTCTCGCTTAAACCGCGCGTCGGCACCTTCGGGCTGAGCTCGCCTGATGCGTTTTGCAGACGCCTCACGAGCTCTCGCTGCATCGGAGTCTGCCTGCCGATACGCGCGCTTTCTTGCCGCTTCCCGTTCCCTGACCGTTCTGCAGATCCTCTTGGCGCCGCTGCCGTGCCGCTTCGGCTTCCCGCTCTCGTACGGCCGGATCTTGGCGACGCTGCCGTGCCGCTTCGGCTTCCCACTCTCGTACGGCCGGATCTTGGCGGCGTCGCCGAGCAGACTGACGACGCGATTCGGCTTCCCGCTCTCGCACGGCCGGATCTTGGCGGCGTCGACGCGCAGCCTGACGACATGCTTCGGCCTCTCGCTCTCGCACGGCTGGATTCTGTCTGCGAGCGCGCGCTGCCGCCGCCTTGCGCGCTCTCCGCTCCCGCAACATGAGCTAAGCGCCATCTGTCATCTCTACATAAAGTTAATTCCGGAACACGCCATCTCTTGAGCCATTCATAAACTAAACTTGAAGTGGCTACATACAGAGGAGGGACAGACCCACGGCTTAAGGAGCTTCGCCCCTAAAATTTGAGGCACATAGAACGAACGCAAGTTCTTGCCATATCGGGTGTAACAGGCAGAACTAGGAATCGTGGAACCGTTCTCTAGATTACGCACATTTGGCCGAACTGTTTTATATTCATCGTTCCAATAGTGGCTTAGTACGACCTGCTTCAGGAACAAAGATTGAAAGTTGTGCATATCCAAAACCTGGAAAACGCCGAGATTGGAAGACATGGGTTTGTAATGAACATTCCGCAGCATTCCTCTCAAGATGATTATTTATCTTTGTGCTGCCATAAACCAGAGCATTTGCCAAAAGTGGTAATGCCGTAGCGGAGTGTGTTAGTACGCTAATGAGTGGGCTATGAGTTTTCGAAGAATAAAATTAATAATAATAATATTAATAATAATAAGAATATTAATAATAATAATAGTAATAATAATCATCCTTATTTTTCGAGTGCCCTAAACCGGCCAAGCGGCCTTTTCTCAGGTACACCAACTCGTACAATAGACACTCTTGAACAATAATCTTACTCATTAAAAAATAGATATGCATATACACTGACGCGCTATGAAGTGACCAAAAGTTCGTACAACTGACAGCGAAATGTAGGCAGGGGTGTCGTGATGTCAACTTGAGGTAGCATAATGCTGTTATATAATGTCTGTAAACGAGAAAAAGGTGATACACGGCATGGTGAACAAAGATCAAAACAGGTGAACTGTCTCTTAGCGCGGAAAGGAACATGAAAATTGATTTTACTAATAAGCAATGAAGAATCAATGGCACCAGTAATGATATTATGCAGGAAAACCAAGTCGCGGACTGATCTTCGGTGGGATGAAAGCTTCAGCGAAAATCTAGTTAGTAAGCATTCATAGTCATAACACACGCGTCGTCCAATCCATCTATCATAAACATTTCAAACAAATCTTTTTTGCAGACGTTCTATAATCAAAGCCTGAGTTACAGATATTGAATTCCAAATCACAGAAGAAAACTCAAGCCTTGAAACCACTACGGAATTAAGAAGATGTATTGAACAATGGGGCTTTTAAAATGCTTGGTCAAACGCGATATAACTCCTAGAACTTTTTTTGCAGAGCCGACAACAAAAGATACATGATTGTTAAAAGTTAATCCGCAGTCAATGAGCACACCAAGATCCCTTACAATTGGCACTCGTTCAATAGGTTTTTCCTCAATGATGATAAGTGTTAGTAATGATTGTACGGCGTCTGCACAAAGTTATCACTTTTGTTTTTAAAAGATTAAGGAATAACTCATTTCGTTTACATCACTTTCCTATATTAGACACATCATGTTGTATCAAATCACAATCTAAAGGGCGATGAACACTCTTGAACAGCTTGATGTCGTCAGCAAATAAAAGCTGTTCAACGTTCTTTACACATGAAGCTATATCATTTATAAAAATTGAAAACAGTAGAGGAACCAAAATTGATCCCTGGGGTACACCTGATATTGAGAAAAACTCTTTAGAATAACTGTCAGCGACCCGAACACTATTTGATCGAAAAGACAGTTGACTCTTGAACCAGTTACAAAATTCTGGACAGACACCATGCCGATGTAATTTGCACAAAAGCAACACGTGACTCACTTTGTCGAAGGCTTTTGACAAATCGAAATATATTGCATCTACTTGTTTTCTGTTTAAAACAAACGGCACACAGTAATCTAAACAAGTACACAAATTTGTTTCAACATACCTACCCTTCAAAAAACCGTGCTGCAAGGGCGTTAATTTTTGACGGAAATAAAAAGAGTCATCCTGTTACGTACACAAATCTCAAAAACCTTGGAAAGATCACAGAGCAGCGAAACTTGACTGTAGTTCGCAACTATAGATGCGTTACCAGCACCTTTTAGGATAGTAACAACAACTGCTTTTATCTAGAGCGAAGGGAAAGTGTTTGAACTGGGTGACATATTAAAAATGTGTTTCAAAATAGGAATGAACAGCTCACCGCAACTTTTGATCGCAAAGCCTGGTACACCATCTACGCCAGATGAAAACTTGGGTTTCAACTTTCTTATCGCCTCGGCAATATCAAGAGAGTCCACTCTTATGGAACTCAAAAAAGGGTTCCGGATGTTTGAAGATAGAGTGAGTTGACAGGCGAGTTGGCTGTTACACATTTTTGAAAAACTGGAGAGAACGGACGAAAAAGAGGACATATACACAAAAAATCTCAACTTAAAATTGAGACGCTTTGTGCCTGTCCCTTTTTTGTCGTCGACTACGGTTTTTCGAAAAATTGTGTAATTTTGGACGTGCTTTTAACTTTGACACATAATTTTTACCGGCCCTTGAACATTGTTTTTTTAGAGTAACCCAACTTCAACAAAATTGCTATCAACATTAGTGAGGAAGTTATTAGCAAACAACTGAAAAGATGACAAAATGTTTTATAGACCTGCTTAATGACAGCTAAACAATGTGGTTGAAAAAACCCCGAGACTGCAGGTGAACGACACAACACTAAAAAGTCTCTATAGAGTTAGAAACTTTTTTAGTGTTGTGTTAGAGACTTTTTAGTGTTGTGTCGTTTACCCGCAGGCTCGGTGTTTTTTCAACCATGTGCATGTACACCAGCTCGTTTGTGCCCTTACGTTTTGTTCATTAAAGAATGTGTTTGGTGAAACTTCGCCTTTCCTAGCAATAGCACATTATCTCAAATAAAACAGTTTTATGATCACTAAGATGTTGATTTTTTGTTGATTTGAAATATTGTGGACCTTTCGGTCAACATAGGAGGGAAAATACAACATACACAAAACAAGAAATAAAATCATGCACTCACCGCGTGAAGCGAGCGCAGGCTAGGCTGTAGCTACCCGCGCATGCTCAAGATACGCATTTCCACATGTCCAAACGTAACTAAATAATTCATTCAGCTGTGCTTCGCATAATTCTAGATTACAACAATTGACAACTGGCTCTGGCAGAGCGTTCTACTCAATAATAGTTTGGCAAAAAAAAAAGAGAGAATTTAAAGACATTATTTTTGTACCGGTAGGGTGAAGTCGGTTTAGTATTGCTCGTCTTTTTGGAGCGTGGTGTTGAAGGCAAAATGTACAATTCAGTATTGATCTTCGTCAAGCCACTGGTCACAGCGTATAATTCATTTAATTTACACATTTCCCTCTCTTTTCTCTGCACAGTCAAGCCGCACTTCATTTATCATTGCAGTAACCGATTCAATGTTCCTGCACTACAGAAAAAAGACAAACCGAAGTTCCAGATTCTGTATCCTTTCTACTCTAGCGACTTTCTGCTTCCAGTACGGATCCCATCCGCACATCACATTGTTTAATATTTGATGTACATAACACTTATATGCAGCAAACTGAATACCTCTTTTCGCATGTCTAAGATGCCTTCTAACAAAACCTAACTTTAAATAATCCTTGGGGCATATCTAATCCCCATGACTATTCGAGCGTAGGGTATCAGGAAAAATACATCTTAAATAGTTAAATTCTACTTTATTAAGTTCAACGCCGCCTATAAAATAGCGGAGGTCTAAGACCTTCATATTATTCGTAATACTGCAAGAGACAGTTTTATGAAAATTAATTACCATACCCCATTTCTTACTCCATGTCCAGGACATTTTCTGGTCATGGACATAAGCCAGGTTTGAAAATACCATTAAGTCGTCTGCGAACAATCTAACTTGAACAGAGGAAGGGAAATTTGTTGCTATGTCATTTATATAAATTGAGAGTAAAATAGGACCTAACACTGATCATTGACGTACTCCTGAGTAAACTGCTAATTGGAGGAGGACAAACTTCTATTACAGCTTACATATTGCATTCCATCCAAGATATCGAAACCCGATTTAATCCCAAAAAGGCTCATTTTTAAACTAATTTGCCATGGGGTATCATGTCAAACGCTTTAGAGTAATCCATAAAAATTACGTCAACCTGACTTATTTCGTTTCTATCCGATGCAAACTCATGTGTGCACTCTATTAGTTGCGGTGACTGTCGATAGACCCCGCCAAAACCCGTGCTGGTGTTTATACAGTCAGTTATTTTCCTCTAAATATTTCTTTATCTGTTTAGAAATTATATGTTTTAAAATATTGAAGCATGTCGTTGTTAAAGATATAGGGCAATAATTTAGAAGGTCTATCTTATTTCCTGACTTGTAAATGGGCACAAGTTTCCCACATAGCCAGTCTTCTGGTACCTTGCTGTGAAGGAGGCATGCTTGAAAAATTTAAATACAAGTACCGCGACACCCACTCGGCTTATCTTCTCAGAAATGCGTTAGGGATATTGCCTAGTCCGGATGTGTTTTTTTTATCGTTTATATTCAAAATTAAATCAAAATGCCACTCTCTGACAAAACCAACTCTGGCATTTTTGAGTCGTTGGGTTCTATTGATAATGTCCACGGCAGGTCACGTGACACCGTAAAGACAGAATGAAAGTATCTGTAGAATTTTTCCGAAATTCTAAAAGGACAGGAGACGACTGAAAGGACAGGCGTCATTGTAATGGTGAGGGGTAAGTACCGCGAATCGCGAAGCGGTTTACTAGACGTCCGCTTCCACTGCTGTCTTGAAAGATTGAGTCTACTGAGCGTGCATTCCTGCAGAAGAATTTTTAATTGACAGAATATTGACACGTCAACCAACAATTGATTCCTTCTTGGTAAGATTTATTGCGAAAGCCCGTGGCAACCGCCGAACCGCATGTGCCTATACACGTTTGCAAAAAGGGCTCCCGTGCGCCGCCATTTTTGGCGATGCTGGCGCCGCCTAACGTTTCCGCCATGCTGGGGTGCGCCAGGGGCACGTCACTGGGGTGCGCAATGACAAGATGGCGGCGTCTGCTGTGTCGCCGACGGCCTGGATTAGCGACACACTTACTGTTTCGGAACGCAGGGGAGGTATCCACTCAGATTCGTAGCATCAAATATTGTAGGACGGGTCATGTTTAAGGGTTGCAGAGCTCTGACTTTTAACGATCGCAGCCTCTGTTCCAGCACGTCGTGGAAGCAAGAGCTGCCGCGAGCGCAGCCATCGTTGATGCAATGGCCATGCGGCTTCTGGCGCTTTCTGATGAAAGCTTTGAGACTCTATGCTTCATTTCACCTTATGCGCGAGCGAAGGCAAAGCTGGAAGCGCGAGCACGAAAGCTCCATACGTTCCGGCTTCGCTCGAGCGCGCGAGCTGGGCAGAAACGCAAAAAAGTGCTGGTCTCGCGCTTATAGCTTTGGCTTCGCTCGCAGATAAAGTGAAACGAAGTATAGATATTTTTCTAATTTTTCGATTTGTTGCGGGTTTACGTATTTTATTTAACTGTTTGTGTTGTTTTTTTGCAGTCGAAGAGAACACCTGCATGTTTTATAAATATATATATTTCTGCAATTTATTCTTGCGCTAAGTTGTGTATGCTTCGGCAAGAGACGCCGGCAACATTGTTTGATAAGCAGCGAACGTCCTGGCTGGAAGTAGGCCCGCCTGACCGCGGTTCGAGGTTAAATGGGATACTTGAACCAAAGAATTTAGTGTTCATAATAAGTGGCGCACGTTCTTTCCACGAGCCAGCAGCCGCCGGTGTGCGCGAGCACACGCAACGAAAATGACGTCAAAGGCCTCTATTCGCGCTTAAGAGGCATGGGCTTCGGACCAAAGGAAAATAAAGACAGGCTTTTCATCTCTACAAGTGAAAGCTACGTGTTTGTTAGACCAATTTATCGCTTACTTTTTACACCAGACACCACTGTGTAGATGAAAAACTTGTCTTTATTCTCCTTCGGCCCGAAGCCCATACAGTTCACTGTCATCTTAACCGCGAATGGAGGTTTGTGACGTCATTTTTGTTGCGTGTGCTCGCGCACACCAGTGGCTGCTGGCCTCGTGGCAGGCAGCGTGCGACCACTTAATTCCTTGGTTCAGCATCGCTAAGACCGGCAATCCTGATGGTACGGAATGCACGTGGCGAAAAAGTGATGGAGCGCGCCGTCACCACGCGCCAGCAGTCGCGCATCACAGCTGCCAAAAGCGCCATATTGGCAACGTGAGTGATCAGAAAGCAGTCGCTGTGACTCGGCCTGCCACGATTGGCCGAATGCTGACGATGACGTCAACATGCGATTTCCCATCGACTGGAAACACAAAAGTGATGTAAGAGCTTCAATTTTGACGGTGTTGGCAGTGCTGGTTTCAGAGCGCGATGACATCGAAAGCTTCCGCCCACTGATGGCAGACACCGTCGAACTGGTTGCTCACGAGGCCATGACTTCACACGAGGTAACCATAGGAGGGCGCCACTAAAACACCCCACCTAGAGTGCCTTCATACACACGCGCTTTTGCTGGAGTGGTGACATCTCAGCCATTTTTACGCCCAATCGTTTTTGCATGCATTTTGAAGTACGCGTCAATCCGGTGTCAATCATGCTCGAGCGCGTAGCTTTGGCTAATGCAGAGACGCCATTTTAGCGCCCAAGTCACGCACCGAGTGCGCAGAGAGCGTCACGCGCTGAACATTCAGCGCAACAATGGATGTCTTCACCCTGGAGACAGACAGACATGTAGGCACCTACCCCACGGCGTGTCGCCACTATTGGTTGAACTAGCATTGTTAGAGAATGGCTCGCTGACCGCAGCCTTTTAAGTAACACTTTAAACGCTTCTTCCTTCTTGGATTCGGAAAAGAAACGCCAAACGTTTTGCGGGGTTTTCTTTGAGAATCGTAAGAGCGAAATACCACAGTCGCTCTTTTTCTGGCGTCACGAGATATTTAAGGCCGGGTCCTTAAATTCTTACTTATCTCAGTCATAGGCGTAGACTATGGGGGGCAACGGGGCTCGTGCCCCCCTGGTGAGATCCAGGGGGGCAGAGCCCCTCCGGCCCGGGCCTTGATCTTTTTTTTTTTTTTTGCTTGTATTTGTTGTTAGTTTGTCTTTGATAATTTGTATTTTGTCTTAAATGTATAATACTTCACCCATGTTTGTGCACCACACCAGAACGCTAAGTTGTTTGTGGGCACTGGAAAATAAACCATTATTATTATTATTATTATTTCCGAGACGCTGTTTACGTGCCATGTAACGAGCTTCTATACTTCGTTTCAGCTTGGGTCCAGACGCAGCCGATGCTACAAGTGCGAGCATGTGACCCGGAACAGTGCTTGCACTGCACGAGCGCGCGTGCTTGGCAGAGACGCTGAAAGCCCGCGGAGCTCGCGCTTGTAGCATCGGCTGCGTCTGGACCCAAGCTGAAACGAAGTATATACTTCGTCTCACCTTAGTATGGACTATTGTTAGCCGCGCGTGCTAAAGGCGCGAGCTAGTCGCTTTGAATGAAGCCGCGGCGGCTGCACGAGCGCTCGTGCAGCAAGTGCTCTAGTCGAGGCAGTCAAGGCTGGCCGCTCGCGCTAGCACAGCCTTCGCGGTTAGTCCATGCTAGGGTGAGACGAAGTATAGTAGTAGGATGTAAACAAAATAACGCCCACGTTGCCTTTATTGACAAAGTACGTGGGAAATGGAATCCCAGCGTGCTTTCCTTAGCTTCAATCTCCAGTTCTGGCGAAAACATAATTCGCGCAGCACCCCCCCCCCCCCCCGGGAAACTTCTCAGCCTGCCCCCCGGGAAAATGGAAAGTCTACGCCGCTGATCTCAGTGGTGTTCCCAAGTTTGTCTTTTCGTCGGCGTTTCATCTTTCGCCCATCAGCTGCAGATTTGTCCTCGTTGTTCAAGGATGTTTCCTTTGTGCTCTCACTGTCCTTGAAGAAAAAAAAGGACAAATAGAAGGGACACGATATTTTTAAACCTCCTTTACTGCTCGTTGACGTCAGATAGAATAATGACTCTCAATAAACATCTTTTTTTTAAATAGTGAAGAACATACGCATCGTCTGCGTTTTGGAAATCGCGAACTACGGGGTTTTCGGGACGGGTGCTTTGAGATGTTTTTTTTCGAGACTTGCGATGAGCATGTCTTACCATCCTATGATCTGACATGGCATCTCTATTATCGATGTTGCCTATGAGATCAGCGGAAGTCCTAACACATAACATGCCACTATACCAGCAAAAATCACTTAAAAAATATTAAGGATAGCGTTAGTGCTTGCTGGCACGGTCGCAATCTTGGAAAAACGAAGAGGGTTTTATCACATTTTTCCACACTTTCGACACTCAGTGACATAACGACAAGTGGAACCGATGGTGGAGTCAAACCAGTTAACGCCTAGATGGTTGAAGTCTCCACCAATTGGAAAATGAGGGTTGTTAGGGCGACGACCTATCACAAAGTTTACTCATTGGCCCCGAAAATCAGGAAAACCATTTAAAACAAATGACGGTCGATAATACACACAAACAATCAATGAAGGATATTTGCACTCCGTACAAACATAGCATCTCAAGGCACTGTCGGCATCTAGTATCTCTAATGAAATGACGTTTTTAACATCTATCATGACACAGCCACACTTAGAGTGGCATCTGTTTTTTCCTATAAAATTTTATAGCTTCCAGACATATATAATTCCGATACAGCAATGTCTAAAGATAACAATGTTTCGGTACGTAAAATAACATCCGGTTTGCTTGAGTCAGGAGATACTCGACAAATCCTTTTGTTTAGAAAGAATACTCCGAAATTGCTGAGCAGAGAAACCAAATGTCAGGACTAGAATTGCAATGCACATATTTTCGCTAGCGCTTTTGTGATGGATGGAATGAACAAAAGGTGAATCAACCTAGGGAAAGCGGGAGACTCATAGAGCTCTTGTAGTTATGGAAGCTGTGTGACGGTTCTCGTGATGTCATCTACAACAAAGCACGCACCGTTGATCAGAATCTTATCAAAACGGAAACTGAATTTTTGCGTTTTAGATTTTGCAGATGCAACTAGCTGTTTCCGACATTAACAACGCGTTCCGCTAAATCTTCCCTAATCAAGATCCTCGCTTCTTCTTTGCTTGAAAGCTCGTGAAAGAACTTGCTCCATTTTGCTTAAGATGTTCGAAGCGCGCCGCTATCGGTCTGTTAGCTCTCGTTTGAGACCTGCCCAGCCTATGAGGAGATCCAGTCTCTGAGTTCAACTAAATTCCTAGAGTTTCAGAACCATATGCAATCACTTTTTCCTCGGCCTTGCACTAGGTTTGCTTTGCACACTGTGGCGCTTTTTATATTTTCAATTTATTTTTAAGAGCTTTATCTCCTGCAAAATAGGCTTCATAGAAGAATAATGCACCAGCGGTTTTCTAAACAAATCTTTATCCTTCGCATCTAAAACGTCTTAAGGCTTGTTCATACACTTGCAACCGAGTAGGACGGAGAGAGACAAGACCAGTTTTTAAGCCTCTTGCGACGGCGTCAGACCAGATGCGCTGCGCGTGAGCAGGTCCTAAGCCGTTGCAAAGGCTTAAAAACCGGTCTTGTTTCTCTCGGTCTGACTCGGTTGCAAGAAGTGGGAAAGGCGCTTTAGGTATTTATACAGAATGCTTGAAGGTGCACGTTCAATTTCATTTGAATTTTAAAAGGGAAAAAGAAAACGAAGTGCTCTTTCAGTCAGGCTTGTTTGGTTTCGTAATATATTGATTCCAAAAAGCGCTTTTGCAAGACTCG
>JAZHYW010068659.1:0-12650 GCA_037355805.1 Ixodes ricinus
ACGGGGTAAATCTGAATGTTTTCGCTGATATCAATTGAGCCTTGTGTTGTTGAGAGAATAACAATCAAAGTGGTAGTGGCACGCAATACGAAATTAAGTCTAAAAGACATAAGGTATCCTACGTTATAAGTCGATAAGTTGGTTCGTTATACCGGTAATTGGGTTTGTTAAGAAAAATATAACATACATACACATAAGTGCCGACTCAAGATCTCTATAAACAAGTGTTTAGATAAAGAAACCATCTTGGTACGCACTTGATTCGTATGCATAATGGTCACTTCAAATGTTATACGTAACCATAATACGTTTGTGTGAGAAACGCAACAAATGTATTTAAGGGTGCAGTAAGCACGCTTTTTTAAAGCAGGAAAATGTAAGGAATGGTTGACATAGTTCTGACATATGGCGAACTATATTAAGTTGAATGTTATATGACGCAGATATTCCAAGGGATCCCCCTCCCCTCCCCTCCCCTTCACCTAGTCGTCTTGCGCTGTTCTCGAGGCCGTGGAATATTGAGCATGCAAAGAACTGAATACAGCGATGCGAAATATCGGTGTTCATTGGCAGCGCACCACCATTCTGAAACGTGTTCGTTTGACGCTCGTGTTCAATTGATTCAAGAATACCAGCGGATGTATTCATCATGACAATAACACATTTAAAGGGTGGGCGTCCTGCGTTCTGACGGTCGTATTTCATATATGGTTGATATGGCAGCTGTACTGGCAGACCGAACGGCAATTCATAAAACACATTTGAGAAATCGGCCAATAATCAGGCAGTTCTAAATTGGAACGACAGCGTGTGGTATGCGCTGGTGTTTCGCTACCAGAAATCTATTTATCTACGTTGTATTAATCATTCCCCGCGTAATTTGGATAGTTTGAAAACAAGGCACGGGAAAGCTCATGTTTAATGCTTGCCTCCCCGCATTGCGGCATATTATTATAACCCTGCTCGGGGAGGAGAAAAATTCTGAAAAAGGGAGGAACAAAGCATTAAATAAGAACTGTTCACTGAGGTCTCAATGGCTTAATCAAACTATTGATAAAAGTCATATTTCGATTTTTTTATGATAAACACACTTTGATCACAAAATGTTTTTCACTACTAACAAAAATAATTACATATACATCCTGGTCTCTAGACTTTAGACATGCTTGTTTCGTTTAAATGCTTGGTACTATTAAATGGCTAAAAGAGGCACTTTTCGCTCAACGCACTGGCAAAATGACTGGAATTGGAGCTATGCTACTGAATGCACCGGGGAAAGCTCATGTTTAATGCTTGCCTCCCCCGCATTGCAGCAATTATTATAACCCTGCTCGGGAGGAGAAAAAATTATGAAAAAGGTAGGAACAAAGCATTAATAAGAACTGTTCACTGAGGTCTCAATGGCTTAATCAAACTATTGATAAAAGTCATATTTCAATTTTTTTATGATAAACAAACTTTGATCACAAAATGTTTTTCCTACTAACAAAAATAATTACTATACATCCCGGTCTCCAAACTTTAAACATGCTTGTTTCGTTTAAAATGCTTGGTACTATTAAATGGCTAAAAGAGGCACTTTTCGCTCAACGCACTGGCAAATGACTGGAATTGGAGCTATGCTACTGAATTTTTAAACTGACATATCTGCCTGGCATCGTCACAAGGTCTTTTGGACTGCATTTAAATTTTGCACTTTATTTCTTGATTTACGTTTGCTGCCTCGGTATCAAAGAATGAAGTAAATTGTGCCGTAGGAAATATAAGAAACTATAACAATACAACAAACAAGCGACTACTGGGCGGACGAAAGGGCGACACGTGGTGCTGTAGTCTAACAAACACAGCGTAAGATTTCCGGGCGTGTGCCATTTTTGTAGTACATGGGATGTCGGTAGACAGCAGTCGTTCCCAAAGTGCGCTTTCCGAAGGCAACTGCACTTTCTCAGACTCTCTGCCGGCCAAACGTGATTGTGCATATAAGGCACACGTTTGATAGCTTGTTCACAGCAGAAATACGTTGTTTTATTAAACATTTTGCAGTCAATACTCTCTTTAAGACGCCGAACTCGCAAGGAAAGTGTATGTCTGTACCAGCCTAAGTAAAAATATAAATATATTGCTAACGATAACTGTCTTTCGAAGCAACTTCAATATTGAAAGGTTATACCCGTCCGACGAATCTCGTTCTTCTGTATTCACATAATTGAAATGCCGCACTTCGCCATCCCACCGTTCCGGTAGTCGACAGCTTGCGCTAGGGACCAATGTACACAAACAAGACACATACATTTTTTAGTTCATTTTGTCCTCTAAAACACGAAAAACGTGAACAGTTCACTGTAGTTTCGCCATAAAAGCTGAATCAGCGAGAACACGGTTGGCATTTACTTACGACCTATTGTAGAGTTCGATTAAGATTCTAAAAACAAAAAATAGCTGGCTGGGCAGCTCTTCTATTATATTAAATTATTTTAATTTTGTAAGAAATATACTAGATTTTAATGTTTAACATAGAAAAAGTCAAATGGCGGTACACTCGATAACGTACATCACGAAATATATATTTCAGTTACATTCTATATTGAATATCCAACAAATTTTACTTTTTTATTAACTTCTCTTTACAAATCATGTGTTCATCTGATGTCGCAGATATTACCGTTCTACGTTTCCGTATACCTCAAAGATTTTCCTGGATTTCCTGGCATATTCCTGGCTGGGGTCGTGGGAGCGACAACAAGGTAAGCACAATAGTATGAGAAAATCGCATTTTGTTGCAGGATTTCTTGAATTTGTAATAGACTAATCCCTTCGGCCAGCCGGTTATCTCGCGACACGTTCGCCATTTTAATGTAGGATATACACTTCAACCCTAATAATAGTGAGCAAGACCCTAAACAATTATCTTAAAAGAAATATTGAGTAAGTATCATCAACATATAGATAAATGGAGCTCAACTGGTGGCGCTTCAGCTATTAGTTTGATATCTATTTTGACAAATGTGTTGCAAGGACACCCGACTGACTTTACCCACCTCAGTGTTAGGGACAATCAAGGACGCGATGTACTTTCACGTCATGTCGGATTGAAACTGATGAGTTTTACCATCGGGATCGAATAAAATGCGGAACGTGACGGAACTTTAAGCCCATTACAGGTGCTGCTTCCAAGCTTAGGTTTTGCTTGGCGAGCTTGAGACATATCGGACTAGGGCGCTGAGATATTGTGCGCCCTACTCCAATGTGTTTCAAAGTCGCCAAGCACAACCAAGCTTGGAAGCCGCGCGCGTAGTGGGCTCGAAGTTCCGTCACAGTTCGCATTTCATGTGAACACCAATGGTACATTAAAATACCAACATGTAGCTTCAAACTTTAACAAATAAGACGTAACGTTAAAAATCAACTTGCTACAAAAGACTCACCTGTCCTCCGGTAGTTTGTCTCATACTCATGAGATATCTTGAAAAATATTCATCTTCAGTCAATGCTGACAGCGTCTCTCACGTATTGAACACCGTAACGGCAAGTAGTGCCATGGGGTTGCGCCGCTTCGTTTTACGGGCGCGCGAGCAGCACGGGCCCGTAGCGCCATGGGGTGGAATTCCTTGAAACAAACGCGCGCCGGTCAATGGGAGCCTCGTCCCTTGAAATTATGACGCACGCAAACCGATGGGATTCCAATAGCAATTGATCACATTTCGGCTTCACTTCGCTCCATTGGGAGAAGGGAAACTAGGTGCAGTTTGGCTAGGCGTTTTGTGCGGTTTCAAAGCTGGGAGCCATCAGATCGTTGCTTCACTTGGAGAAACGAGTTTAGGTGCTGTTAGGCGCGGCTTCAAAGCTGAAGCCGTCGACTCGCTCCATGGGACAATTAATGCTTTCGCATTAAAACGATTGGCTACTTCGTCTCAATATGAAGCCATATTAACGCGGTCATTTCCCAAAAAGAACGAAACCGAAAAAGGCAACATATGTTCAACCAATAAGGCGACAGTCGTGGCACGACCTCACGTGTACCTAACCTTATACCCTTCACAGCATACTTCATTTAGAATGCTTCTAGTGGTATCTGGTTATCTTCAAGTCGTTAGAATAAAATATCGTGTAATCTTTCTAGGTAAAATTACGAGTATATTTAATCATTAAATTAACCTCATTTTAAGCTTTGAATGAGCTTGTAATCCAATTGCTGTTCTTGCATTGGGAACCACAAACTACTCAACCCAAACGCGGCTGATCCGGTTTCGAGCTTTTGACGGCTTGATTCGGCTCGAGTCACCTCCGTGAGCCTGTGTTTTGTTAGGTTTTAATCAAAGTAGGCTCGTTATCTGCCTGAGTTTTCACAAAGGTCACGAGGGAAAGGGTCCTCCTCAACCTTATGGTGAATTCCGCTCGCAGATTTGGAGCGCTCCAAAGGCGCCTCTTTGGAGCGCGCATATTCCACTCGCAGATCAGGCTGAAGTTGGTAATCTTCCGCTAGCAGATTTCTGGCAGCTTAATCTCAGTGGAGCGCCTCCGGCCGTGCCGCAACCCTTCCGTCAACTTCGGGAGATCTCCCATGAGGTCGACGGCAGTACGCGACAGCGCATGCGCACCACGAGCCGAGCATATCCAGTCCGGGGCCTTAATCTGGACACTTGATGAAAAAGTAGGCGAGAATTCCGGCGGCCTTCATTGTCCGGCGCCAAGGCCAAGCGCGGCACCGGTCCATTATGCACGCCGGATTTCTCGCCGACATTTTCGCCAAGTGTCCAGATTAGGGCCCTGCGTCCGCTCGGTCGGTTGTTTGTGCGGGCGGTGAAGGGTGTGTGGTGAGTGCATTGAGTCTCGTGCGCTGTTATCTGGCATGGTTTCGGGGTGTGCAGAGACGGGACTGGAGCGTGGCGAATTGTAAGCCCTTATGTTTGTGGTCCCGAGAGGAAGAACGAGAAAGAGCACGACAGAATATCCGAGGAAAGCCGACACAAAGTTAGGCGGGTTCATCTTGACGCAACTGATTAATTACCTTTCGTAGACTGCATGCCTCCGGTGAATTCATGTGCCATAGTGCTAGGGCAGAGTAGGCAAGAATCATGCAACTGAAGGCTTGCCACCTCTGAGTGTTTGAGAATGCCTTAAGAGCGATCTGAACTACGCACCGCCCCCCCCCCCCTCCCCCGGTTTCTGGCGGCGAACCGTGTCCTCTTCCGTTTTTGATATAGACTTTCGGTCGGCGCTCGAGTTGTGTCGGGTATTTCTGCTGGTGGACAGCTAGAGTATTGATTTGTCGTCGGATATTTTATTCAGGAAGTCAAATGCGAGCTTAGGCAAATTCAAGGACCGGCCATTTCTAACGACAAACCGTCTTCGGCGTATCGCTCTAAAAACGCGCTTTCATCTTCTGCTCGTCGATTTCGAGCCAGGTGCCACGGATCGGTTTTTTCCTTCCTTGCAGTAATTGAAAAACGATCCGGCTCTATCAGTGTAATTCATGATTAGTCTCAATCGTCGGGTTTTTTCCTCCTTTTGCCAAACTCGCATTTTGTGTCTACGGCAATTTTGTTTTGCATCGTTGATTTGGAAAACGTTCCCGTTCGTTTAACAAAAAACGATTAGTTTACGACACACACCACAGCGCACTATCGAAAACAACACTCACTCCAGACACACGAAAATAAAGCAAAATTCAAACAAACCGCGCTGACTGACAACTCTTTTTATATAACTTTGTCTTCTTCAACCTCTAGCAACACCGAATTTCCCAAATCACGCGCTCCGATCTCCTAGATGCCTCAGATTTTTTTTCTCCTTTTTCTGTCAGGTGTAAAGAAGGTGTACTAATACAGTTGTTAGAATTCCTGGCGACATGTTCTGCTTCGATAATTTCTCGAGTTAACTGATTACTGTTCCTACCTAAAATTGTGCAAGATGGCAGGTGAACGACGCACCCACGATCACGGCAGTGTATGCCCAGATGCCCTGAGTTGGCTCTGGTGCTGTTGGTTTTGTGTTCTCAGAGCCTATCGTTAACGCATCGTCCGGTCTGACCAATGTACACTTTCCCGCACGAAAGGGGAAAAGGGTACACCACTCCATCGGCACACTCAACGAACTTGTTCTGATGGTTTTTGGTGCAGCAGACTGTTCGGTACGTTGACGATTATTTGATCATCCTTGACGCCGAGAACAGTAATGTTCCAACCACTGTAGCCGGTGTTCTATCAACTTTTAAAAACTGCCTAAAACCACTGGAAATTACACATGAGCTTCTTGAAGAAAGATCAATCCGATTCCTCGATCTCAGGCTCAATTTACAACACACTCATATATGCTGGAAGTATGAGCCAAGGGGTAAAAAACCAGTTCTTCCGTCTAATTCGGCACATTCTAAGCTGGTCAAAAGACGAATCGTCAAATTATGTCTCAACAACTCTCTTCAAAAATCCTGCGAGCACTTTATTTCATTAAGCTTTGATGCACAAATTTCCAGATTAACATCCGCCGGATATCCCGTGTCGTTATTAACATCGATAGCAGAGAGCATCTTGAAAACAAAAAAAACAAGGGAACATATGTCACGCCAAGAGCCAGAGAAAGATCTACGAGACCTGTCGTTCTTCCCTACTTCCACAGCTTCTCCCATGGCATCAAGAAAATCGCTAACAGGTTCAACATCAATGTCGTCTTCACTGCACCCAATAAGGTTGGCAACTTGTGTATACTTCGTTTCAGCTTTATGTCCAGACGCAGCCAAAGCTACAAGCGCGAGCTCCGGGCTTTCAGCATCCCTGCCAAGCACGCGCGCTCGTGCACTGCAAGCACTGTTCTGGGCCACATGCTCGCGCTTGCAGCATCGGCTGCGTCTGGTCCGAAGCTAAAACGAAGTATAAAAAAAATTACACCATCTTCCCGAGGGGAACCATGGGGTGATGCGGAGCATCGTGTTGGTTCCGAGGAAAGAGTCAGTTGCGTGCTGACGTCGAGAGATGGCGCCACCGACTGCCCTGGCGGTACCCCCTACGCGAGCCTCGTCGCGGCTCGCGGCAGAGAAACTTGGAACGCTCGCCGCTCGCCGTTCATTTTTTTTTCACACTTGAAGGAGAGGAGATTAGAGGAGGAGAGTTGCGCGTGCAAGCGCGGTATGAGGAGAAGCGAACGCACGCGCAGTGCACGCAGCTGGTAGAGAGAGAGAACGGAGAGAGTAACGCGCAGCTTTTGGAGAGAGGGAAGGAGGAGAGTTGCGCGTGCGTAGTGGGAGTGCGGACTACGACGCCGACGCCGCGGGACATAGACCCGAGCAAGAGATGCTGCGCATCTAAAAAAGTCAACTCGCCTGATTCCCACCGAACAGTCTGCTGCACCAAATACCATCAGAACAGGTTCGTTGAGTGTGCTGATGGAGTGGTGTACTCATTTCCCCTTTCTTGCGGGAAAGTGTACATTGGTCAGACCGGACGATGCCTTAACGAAAGGCTCCGGGAACACAAACCCAACAGCACCAGAGCCAACTCAGGGCATCTAGGCATACACTGCCGTGATTGTGGGTGCGTCGTTCACCTGCCATCCTGTACAATTTTAGGTAGGAACAGTAATTAGTTAACTCGAGAAATTATCGAAGCAGAACATATCGCCAGGAATTCTAACAACTGTATTAGTACACCTTCTTTACACCTGACATAAAAAGAGAAAAAAATCCTAGGCATCTAGGAGATCGGAGCGCGTGATTTGGGAAATTCGGTGTTGCTAGAGGTTGAAGAAGACAAAGTTATATAAAAAGAGTTGTCAGTCAGCGCGGTTTGTTTGAATTTTGCTTTATTTTTCGTGTGTCTGGAGTGAGTGTTGTTTGCTATAGTGCGCTGTGGTGTGTGTCGTAATGTGCAACCAACTCGCCCAAGCTGCTACGTTAACCGATCAGTTTCTTTTGTTTATTTATAGGATTTTTAGAATGAAACAATTTTATAGAAATAAAAGTTATTACATCTATTCGTCAATGTAGTTTGATCTATACAACCTTGTTTCTTGCACTATTTTTTATAGAAAAGGGGGAAGGAGTTTCAGCATCTGGGATGCTTTATTTGTGTGGCAAATTTGAACCTGGGTCACGGTTTCTTAAAGAGCTTCCGGCTTCTCAAAATCGAAATTGTAATATCCCGTAACTTAATTATCGCAGGTAGTTTATCGAATGCAGTGTGTGTGCCAAAGGAGCAGGGGAGGATTTATATTTATATTGACTATGTTCAAGCTACTGTGTTGATATATGTCCTGTCGTGAACATTACATAAAGAAAGCGTGGTAATTAGATTTTTCAGCAATCAAGAGAGCGGTCGATGCACTCTGTGTACCGCTTATTTTCTTCACAGAACCAGCAAACTTGCTTTCATTTACAGCTACCTGTTTTGTTTTTGTTTTTTTCGTTTCAGCACCGTTTCATCGCTAATCAACTCCCAAGCTACAATTTGTTACGTCGATATCGTCTCAGTATTCGCAAATTTACCTGAAAGAAGGGCGGCGAACCTTACAAAGTTGCTGGGTAAGTTCAAAGCAAATAAAATTAAGCGAGCAGTATGAACAATCACTGTATTGCTCCATTGTGCCTTCCCAAATGCCGAGCGAGGACATTTTAGCTTTTTGCACGCGCTTCTCAGGGAGTTTTTCGGGTTTACAGAACATTGAGACAAAGCATGAATACGCTCGGTATGACGTCTCTTGCTTCACATAACCACAATATCTGTAATTATTTGCCATGTACCAAACGCATGAAAACGCTAAACACTCACAAAAGCGGCGCGTCATTTTTATTGTCATCACGGCTAAAACAAAATAGCACGTGTTGCATGACACGTTGCTATGCCTGTACAGTCTACAATTGAGTTAGAAACGGTCGAGGTTCATAACAATTTGCGCCCCTCAACAAGTGACTGATGTAATTTCACCCTGTTTAAGAGCGCAGCTCTTTGGCGCCCGTTTCCGGCTTCAGCGGCGTCGGCGTCTGCGTAATCGCGCGTTGCATTATGGGACGTTTCTCATAATGACGTCACACGTGACATCACGAGGGTCACTCTTGACGTCACCGCGCGTTGCATCATTGGTAAATTTCCCCACTAAATTTAGCGGAAAATCTCCCTGCAAAATTTAGCAGGCAAATTTCTCCGCTAAATTTAGTGGAAAAAATTTTCCGCTAAATTTATCGAAAGCGAATTCCCCGCTAAATGTAGCGAAAAAAAGTTCCCGCTAAGTTTACCGAAAAAATGTTCCCGCTAAATTTGGCGAAAAATTTCCGACTATGTTTACCGGATGTTTCCATTAAATTTAGCGAGAATTTTTCCGATTAATTTAGAGGAAAAAATTAACAAAAATGTTCCACTAAATGGGAGAGGAGGGTACGGATGAAATGGAGAGGCACACCCTCCTCTCCGTTCCTTCCCCTCATCCTCCTCAAGAGCTGCGCTCTAATTCGGAATTACAGTGGATTGTAAACGTCTTTCATTTTTTTGTAATTACTCCCCTTAACAACTGACTGAGTTTCAGGGCTGCTTAAATTCTGAATGTCACATGTCTCGTCTGCGATGAATGTTGTGAGGTTTAGTACACATTTTTTTGAGGCATTTGGTACAGTTTTTTGCATCATTCTGTATCGTCATTTTCTTGAAAAGCCCATGAAGGAATGCCTTGACGGCTGCAAATTTTCGTAAAATTGTTTCGTGTTGTGCGATTTGTGTTTTACTACATGCAATTGTTTTTGAATCTGTATTTCGTGCAAACGTTGCAATTAGGCAAATCTTTCCGAACTTGAAAACAACAAACATCTAATAACACACTAATAAAAAGAAACGGCGCTCAACATACAACTATTTCGGCATTTTCTATCTATATTTGAGTAGATAATATTTAGGACACAATTATGATCTAGCTCACAGAGCGCTATATGTATGTATTGCAGCACTTCCAACCTCAACTGCGTGCATACGAGTGTCTTTAGCCGGCATTTGTCTTCTACCAAAAAATACCTTGTTAGTTTCCTTTTTTATCAATATAACCATCAAAAAACGACCCGTAGCAATTCCCTTCAGGTCCCCGCGCTCCGTTTTACCCACAACGGTTGGAGGTGTGTTGTACACAAAATTAGACGTTAATTTTAAAGTACCTTGCAACGAGTCTCACGAGTCAATAATATACAAAATCATTCCCTAAAGTTAGTCTTAAATATTTCTAATAATTTAAGTCAGCAATCGTTCCTTCATTACCGACAAGAAACTACTAAACCTCACCAAGTGTATGCTATCTCCCACTAAGCACAAATTAATATTTTTATGTGTCTATTTTCAAGCTCATGGTTTCAAGGGATGGGTCATGAAAATATACGCCACATCCAGAACAGGAATGAAAAGAGTCAAGTATCTTAAAGTTTTCGTTCTAACGGAAGTCATGGAGAATAATCTGGGGATTAAGGTCGCCAAGGTTGAAAAAATTCACAGGCTTTAGAAAAAAAGTACCGAACAAGACCCGCCATGCACTTTCGCGGTTATTTAATTGTAAGAAAAAAAAAACTGATCTGCTGCAACTATAAAAAAATAAAACGAAAAGGGTTACGTATTGTGTGAACTGAGGAGTATTGACGAAATATACAATTAATGAGAAAAAGTTTTGAGCTACAGTAGAGGAAAAACGACAGCCCATTTACAAAAATTTCCTGAGGAACGACAATTTAGTCATTAAAAACGAAACATATGTGTGCGATGAGGAACAACCCCGAAGAGGTTAGCTGAATGGTTCAGTAGAGAATCAAACAAAGTGACCCTTCAAAAACTATGATTTTAAGCGTCAGCTTATACACATCAATGACCATAGCATAACAAATAAAGTAGAATATTTTGATTAGATCCGTTTCGTGCATAATCGAGATGTAAGGGTGGTTGCAGAAATATGGTTGATTTCTAACATTCTTAACTCTGAAATGTGTCATCCTGAATACCGTGTTCTTAGAAACAATAGGTAAACAAAAAAAGGGGGGGGAGGCAGGAGTCGCGCTTTTGTTTTAAACGAGAGGTGTCCTGTGAACAGCTGAGGCATGTGATGAACTTTGAAGCTTCATGTTGTAAGGTCTTTGTTCAAGGAGTATCCCTTATCATTTGCGCATTGTATAGGCCACAAAATGCTTAGTTAAATGTACTTCAAGTGCTAAACGATAGCCTAGAAGAGTTTGATGAATTTAGGGTAGCGTTATTTCGGGAGGAGTATTTATTTTGCCAAATATTAATTGGCCAGACTTATCAGTTAGTTGTGTTAATCGTCACAAAGGTGAAGTCATTTAGGATATTATGTTTCTTCTTATTTTAGTACGGGTCGTTGAGGACTTTATTCAAATCCAGGGTACCTCTCACTCTAGACTAGATCTTGGGTGTTTAAATAATCCACGATGTAACCGCTACTCTCAATGTAATATTTATGATATACTCTCGAATCACAAAAAATACATCGATGACTATTACGTTGCATAAAGGGAAAAACTCGGATTCTCATCGATTCTCTGGAAACGTCGTTGGATAATTTCCCTTAGTTTTGCAATAGTTGTAATGAAGACATTGATGAAATGTGGCTTCGTCTCTTGGACATTCTTCAAACGTGTGTCGTGCGGTGTGCTCATTTTCATTAAAAGAAGATTGATGTAAAAAAACACCATGGGTTACTAAAGATATATTCCTCCTCAAGCGAAAAATTGCCGGAGTGCAACAAACTGATAGACATCAAGGAACCGCTGACAGGAGAGAGGTTATGCAGCGAATAAGCTCCCCTTTCCATGATATTATTCTTCAATCAAAGCAATTTTACTTTAACGTAAGGTTGCCCTCATTTTTTACAAGTGCCCCTCAGACGTTTTGGCGTTATGTCGCGCCTAACAAAAGGAACGTTTGTTTCTGCTATTACCCTCGATAAATTTAACTTTTTTTTCATCTGTCTTTAGAAAAGACAAGGCATGCTCCGTTGGATTAATGACAATACTTTTCCTGGCATACAAAACATACTAATCCCGGAAGCTGGTGTTTTTAATTTGATCAATAATGTTGACCAAAGAAGATGTCCTGGGCCCTATTTCTTGATGAACGAGTTCTTAAAATCTGTATGAAGAATGGGTATAAAATTATTTGTACATAATTGTTACGGTATATCTTCAATATGCGGTTTTAGCTACACATTGGAAGACAGGAAAACTTATCCCCATTCATAAATCTGGTGACCGTATTCGTAATAATCCAGCAAATAAGAGACCGCGCTTTCATTAGCCAGTACTTGCAGTAAACTTCTTGAACGTATGCTTTTTAAACAGATGAGTGAATATCTTGTAATTATTAACATTGTTATCTTATTGCGTCTTCAGAAAATCATTATCAACTGTTACACAGCTCATGGAAGTAGTGAATTCGTTCGCTAGCACAATAAATGAGAGGGAATAAACCGATGTAATCTTCTTAGACTTCTCAAAAATTTTCGACCGCGTCTCACGTCCAAAATGTTTGCTCAAGCTCACATTAATTGTTGAAAATAACAATTAATGCATTTGCCTGCGTCCTACTTGTGTAATCGTTTCAATAATGTCCAAATAAAGGGCGAATCCTCCGCACATCTCCCTGTCACTTCAGGTGCACCTCAGGTATCGGTGCTTGGTCCAC
>JAZHYW010068660.1:0-32951 GCA_037355805.1 Ixodes ricinus
GCGACGAACTGCTCGAACTTAAACATGAAGGTGCGCATGTTTAACGTGTACATCGTCTCGGCCAGTTGCAAACATTAAACTGTACGTTAATCATTGCAAACGTTTTATCCTTCAAGTTTAAACAAAGAATACTGTATCAAGCTTTTAAGTTGAGGTACAGTGGAATAGATGTTGAGGGGACTTCTCCAATAACGTCCGTCATGAAGGGAGGACACTTCTAGAATTTGCCAAATTAAAAAAAAAACTAAATTCGAACTGCGTTTTAACAAACTGGTTATTGGTGTTTACCCAACAGAAGTGTGCGTCAAAAAAAAGAAAAAGCTGCATAGCAAGCGTTCCGGCATCGCTTTAATCCTGTTGTCAAGACGACCGAACCATTGAACGAACATGATGTAATACTTTTGAACTGCCGCAGTACTAAAAATAAAGCTGATGACTTCGCTGAACTACTCGATTTGATTAAGCGTAGTATAGTAATCGGTCCAAAATCTTGGCTTGGTAAAACATTTAGTGACGAAGAAGTGTTTGCATCTCTATGTTGCTTATCGACAGGACCGGAACAGCCATTGTGGCGGTGTATTCCTGTTGATTCATAATGCCACGCGCGTCGGCGAGCAAGCGCGTGCGTGGCCGAGTGATTACCGACGCTTGACTTTCGTGTGGAGGCCCAGGGTTCGATTCCTGGGAGTTCCGCGGATTTTATTTATGCTTTCAGTTTAATGTTCTGGTGAATTCGAGAACATTGTTGTTTATTCTAGGCCCGAATGTTCTACGCGTCAAACCTTCCTCGCCGATTATTCCAGAAGCCCACGCGTGTACATGAGGGGCTCCGCGTGGCGAGCCGCAGTCAGTTTCGCCTCAGCGTTCGATCCTGCTGCTTCGCCGCTTTCGACGCCCGCGACGCTCTGTAGTTATCTTTCGTTTCCCTTTTATTTTTGGGCACAAGTTCGCCCCATTAAACGTTTAGTTTCTTCAGTTATTATCGCATCATCACTTGTCGTTCGTGACATTTTGGTGGAGGTGCTGGGTACCGCATGTCCGTGCAGCGCACCCTCCAAGTTCCCGCAGTACAAGTCCGAACCCAAGCTCCGGAGGAACCGACGAAGACCAGATCAAGACCCAATCAAGTCGCCGCATCCAAGGTCTACCACCGGAACACGGACCTCTGCCACCCACGGCCAAGCCGAAGAAGACTACGATGGCCAACCAGGCGCAGACCCCGGCCGCTTCTGCCGTCGTATACCTGCCGGTCGCGCCCAGAACTCCAACGCCTTTCCACGGAGACGCCCACGAGGATGTAGAAGACTGGCTGCATCATTACGAACGTGTAGCCTGCCACAGCGGATGGACGGATGAGCACCGCCTCCAGAACCTTTACTTCTCCTTTAAAGGAACCGCGAGGCACTGGTGTGAAAACCACGAAGCCTTCTTTACTTCGTGGGAACTGTGCGCCGCCAAATTAAAGCGGACCTTCATCAACTACCACCACCGGCAGCGAGCGGAAGACCTCCTCCAAACAAGGGTGCAAGGCCCCAACGAAAGTGTAACAAGCTTCGTTGAGGATGTCCTTCGTCTAAGTGCCCGAGCCGATCCGGAGGCCGTCGAAGAGAAGAAAGTTCGGGCTCTTATGCGTGGCGTGAAGAACGAAATTTTCGGAGGCTTGGTACGCAATCCCCGACGACTGTCGATGGTTTTGTAACCGAAGCCACCAATATCGAGCGCGCACTGACGGCCAGAGCAAGCCACTACAACCGACTCGCCGGCGCGTCTGGTGCTCCAACCGTCGCAGCTTCCCTACTGGACCCGAATACCAGCGGTGTCGACAGCCTTCGGGAGATCGTCCGGCATATCGTCCGGGAAGAGCTCCGCAAGATCCTACCTGCTGCAGATCGCCCGTCTTCTCTCTCACTCGCCGAAGTCGTGCGAGAGGAGGTTCACCGAGCCTTCCAGCCGGAGACTCCTGTCACCGCAGCAGCACCGGAGGAGCCTGCTCTTAGTTACGCCGCAATGGTCCGACGAACGCCAACAGCCCCGCGCCCGTACATGGCGGCCCCCGACGTGAACCTCCAGCGCCGCAGTACGCCCGACGCCAGGAAGATCGGGCGCACGTTCGCCCAGAACAAGCTGCGGCAAGGAAGACCGACGTGTGGCGTACGGCCGATCGACGCCCGCTGTGCTACCACTGCGGTGAAGCGGACCACATCTACCGACGATGCCCCTACCGCTAGCTGGGCCTACGAGGGTTTGCACCCAACGACCCTCGACCACGTCTCGGAGAGCGACCTCGGGACATCGAGGACTACCTCCGCCGCTCTACATCTCCCGAGTCAACTCCCCGCCGAGGATTCCGTTCACCGCCCCTGTGACGAACTGAAATTCCTAGGTCACGTGGTTAGTAACGAAGGCGTTCGCCCCGACCCAGGAAGACTCGCGCCGTCGCAGCATTTCCAGCGCCGAGAGACAAGAAGGCCGTGCGAAGGTTCCTTGGATTATGCGCCTACTATCGCCGCTTCGTTCGAGATTTCGCAAGGATTTCCGCACCGCTCACAAACCTCACGAAGGACGCCGAGAAGCTCGAATGGGCCGAAGAGCAGCAGCAGGCATTCGACGAGCTGAAGCGACGACTGCAGACTCCTCCTGTTCTTGGACATTTCGATCAGGATGCGGAAACCGAAATTCACACGGACGCAAGTAACGCTGGACTTGGCGCGGTACTGGTGCAAGCGCAACAAGGCACCGAGCGAGTTATCGCCTACGCAAGTCGGACACTGTCCAAAGCGGAGAAAAATTACTCCACGACTGAAAAAGAATGCCTTGCGGTCGTCTGGGCAATCACGAAGTTTCGTCCGTACTTGTACGGGAGCCCGTTCCGTGTAGTCACGGACCACCACTCGCTCTGCTGGCTTGCGAACCTCAAGGACCCGTCAGGACGACTCGCTCGATGGAGTCTCCGACTACAGGAGTTCAACATGACTGTGGTCTACAAGTCAGGCCGCAAACACAGCGACGCTGATTGCCTGTCCAGAGCCCCTGTCGAGACATCCTCCGGTAGCAGCGACGAAGATGACGACGAGTGCTTCCTAGGGGCGGTGAACACCGACGACATGGCGCGACGCCAAAGAGACGATCCTGAGTTGCGCGCCCTAATCGAGCACCTCGAAGGACGAGGGGGTACTATCCTCCGTGTCTTCTTGAGAGCTCTGCCGACCTTCGTCCTCCGACAAGGTGTGCTTTACAAGGAGAACTTCGGAGACAACAGCTCGCCATGGCTGCTGGTAATCCCTGCCGACCTTAGAGAGGAGATCTTCCAAGCCAGTCACGACGACCCAACGGCTGGGCACCTCGGCTACAGCAGGACGCTCGCCAGGATTCGAGAAAAATACTACTGGCCAAGGCTACCGAAGACCGTTCACCTCTACACTCGATCATGCCACGAGTGTCAGCGACGCAAGAAACCGCCGACGAAGCCATCAGGACATCTGCATCCGATTGCTCCCCCGTCTACGCCGTTCCAGCAGATCGGAATGGATTTACTTGGCCCTTGCCCGCCGACAACGTCGGGAAACCGCTGGATAATCGTCGCCACAGATTATCTTACACGGTACGCCGAGACGAAAGCCCTTCCATCAGGTACGGCTGTGGAAGTTGCCAAGTTTTTCATCGAGTCCATTGTCCTCCGGCACGGCGCCCCCGAAGTCCTCATTACCGACCGTGGATCATCGTTCATGGCCCAGCTGACGCAAGAGATCCTTCGTCTCAGTGGCACCGGCCACCGTCGAACCACTGCGTACCATCCGCAGACAAATGGACTAACAGAACGGCTGAACAAAACCATCGCCGACATGATCTCAATGTATGTCGACGTAGAGCACAATACTTGGGACGAGGTGTTACCCTACGTCACATTTGCTTACAACACGGCGGTGCAAGAGACCACAGGAGTAACGCCGTTTCAGCTGGTGCATGGCAGGAAAGTGTCGACCATGCTCGACGCAATGCTACCCCACGAGCCAGCTGACGATGGGATACCCGACGCCCAGGTGGTTGCTCAACGAGCCGAAGAAGTTCGCCAGCTCGCCCGATTCCGAATTCAAGATCAACAACGTGTCGACGCTACCCGGTACAACCTTAGCCGGATCGACGTTCGCTTCAAGCCCGGAGACCGTGTGTGGGTTTGGACCCCAATACGACGACGCGGTCTAAGCGAGAAACTCCTGAAGCGCTACTTCGGACCCTACAAAGTGCTTCGCCGACTCGGCGATCTGAACTACGAGGTGATGCCCGACGGAACACGGACTTCATCACGCCGCCCTCCACGACCCGAAGTCGTCCACGTCGTGCGCCTCAAGCCGTACTACGCGCGATAAGACTGTGAACCGTGATCTCGTGCAACACTTGATAGGATTGTGTTTTGCCAGCCTCCGTATTTTCCCATTCTTTTGGTTGTCCTGCTCTGTTTTGTTGCCTTTCGCGTGGCATCGAGACGATGCCTTTTTAAAGGGGGAGTAATGCCACGCGCGTCGGCGAGCAAGCGCGTGCGTGGCCGAGTGGTTACCGCGCTTGACTTTCGTGCGGAGGCCCAGGGTTCGATTCCTGGGAGTTCCGCGAGATTTTATTTCTGCTTTCAGTTTAATGTTCTGGTGAATTCGAGAACATTGTTGTTTATTCTAGGCCCGAATGTTCTACGCGTCGAACCTTCCTCGCCGATTATTCCAGAAGCCCACGCGTGTACATAAGGGCTCCGCGTGGCGAGCCGCAGTCAGTTTCGCCTCAGCGTTCGATCCTGCTGCTTCGCCGCTTTCGACGCCCGCGACGCTCTGTAGTTATCTTTCGTTTCCCTTTTATTTTTAGGCACAAGTTCGCCCCATTAAACGTTTAGTTTCTTCAGTTATTATCGCATCATCACTTGTCGTTCGTGACAATATTAGCCTACAAAGCATCGCCATTGATTTTCCGAAATATTTATTTGAATCTGCATGGTGTAGACTGTAGACTTTTAAAACCAGACATGATAGTAATTAAGTGTAGCTATGCAGACATAAAAATAGTACTAATAAATGTTTACCTGTCCCCTAGAGCAGATTTTGAATATTATTTACTTACTTTAGATTCTGTAATTACTTCTTTGAACAACACTAATATAATAATTGCAGGAGATTTTAATGCAACAAATACACTTTGGGGTGGTAACATCACTGATGATAGAGGAAAGGCATAAAGTGTATTTTTACTGTTAAAAACTTTATTCCCCTTAAATAATAGACATTCATTACCTACTTTTCAATCATCTAGAGGCACTAGTTGGATAGACATCTCAGCCATCTCCGGAAACTTACTCTCCCAGGTTACTCACTGGGATGTCCTTGAAATTGACAGTTTAAGTGATCATCAATATATTTCATTTTGATTATTTGATACAAAAATTACACCGGTCAAAAAGATTACGCTACAGGGACTAGTCAGGCTGTATAACATAATTCGGAATGATTTATGGTTTGAAAATATTATCATTCAGTCAAATAAAGAGTCAATAGATTATGTATTATCTATATTTTATGATAAATTTAATAGATGGGTTAAGCAATGTGAATGTAATGTAAAAGGACAAAAACGAATAACACCATGGTAGAACGCTGAACTAAAACAAACAAGATCACGTAAGAATGCTTATCATAGACGATATCAAAGATGCCATAACTCAGAACTTAGGAACTCTTATAAAAGAGAATACTATGACTATAAACACTATTATAAAGATTTGATTATTTCCTCCAAAATGACATCATGGCGTAATTTTTGTTTTGAATCAACAAGAAAATCACTATTTGGGATTTCATATAAATTAGCGTTTAACAAAATAATCACTGTTACTCCATTACCTCCAATTATTAAGACAGATCAAACATATACCACCTCTTACACAGAACTCATCACATATATACTCAATAATCTTTTTAGAAAGATAGTACCGAAACTGACTCGCAGTTAATTAGTACCCTAAAAGAACGTATAATCAACCGTCATTTATGTCCTTCTGACCCAAATTTTACATACCAAGAAATGGACACCATTATATTGAATTTAAGAATAAAAACAGCACCAGGATTAGATCAAATTACGACATCTACTGTTAAGCAACTTTGGCAATATAAGTCTTATTTTATGTTGTCCCTCTTTAATTCCTGCTTAAACGCTGGACATTTTCCTCAACACTGGAAAAAGGTAAAATTATTCTTCTAAACAAACCCAACCGTCCTGCAAATGAAGTTAATTCATATAAACCAATATGCCTTAATTCAATCTTTGGAAAGGTTCTAAAAAAATTAGTATATGCAACGCTTTATTTTGTTTTCTGGTACGTTCTAAATTAATAAATCTTATTCAGTTTGGTTTTACCCACCATAGATCATCTACTCTAGCGCTCTATAACCTGGCTCAACATCTTGAACACATTAAACAAAGCTCTAACATAGCAATAACAATATTTCTGGATTTTTCAGGGGCATTTGATTAACTCTGTTATCCCCTAGTTTTAGATTACTTGCAAATTCATAAATGCCCAAACACCACATAGCAGCATATTATCCTCGTTTTTTGTAGACAGGTCAGTAACCTCTATAACGTCTAATCTAATAGAAATCAATAAAGAGGTATCATTGGGTTGCCCTCAGGGTTCCCCTTTGAGTTCGATTCTCTGGAATATTCTAATAACTGATCTCTTATGTATAAAATTTCTATCATATATACATTTACAAGCGTTTGCTGATGACGTAATCTTGGTTATGAAAGGTAATTCTAGAAGAGAGATTGAAACTCGGGCTGAAAGCACACTATCTATCGTTCACAATTGGGCGCAAGACAGGAAGTTGTTATTCAATTACGCCAAATGCTTATGTCTTTTAATATCAAAAGGAACAAAATATCAAAATTGACCTCCATCAGTTATATTTAATCACCATAGTCTAGGTTTTAAAAAAGAATTAAAGATTGTGAGAGCAATCTTTGATTCTCATTTATCCTTTTTATCTCATATTAAATACCTCAAAACTAAAGTTCTGCAACGCACAGTTAATCTTTCACGTTTTTCAGCCGACCAATGGGGAATCACTTCACCTCAATTTCGAAAAATGTATCTTCAATCAATTGAGAGATATATGGTTTATGAAGCTCCGGTATGGTGGAAGTCGGAGCGGTCCTCTCATCTGAAGAGAGGAATGATCTCTGTCCAACGAGTGCCTCTGCTAAAAATATGTCATGGTTTTCACACAGTACCGAATCTAAGTCTTCCAATACTGTGCAATGTCATTCCTATCCGCATAACTTTGAATATTGAGGTTTTTATGTTCAAACTATTTCAGCTAAAACAAATTACGCAATTTTATGATTGGAATGTGTGTTTCTAGTGAAGTAGATTATCCCTTTGATTTATGGAATATACAGCCTAGTAAAAGATATGCTATTACCTACCAACATTATATTCAGAGAGAAATCAGTGAATTACATAACGGCATCAACGTATATGCTGATGGTTTTGCTTGTCTAGGACACGTAGGGTCAGCATTTGTCTCCTTAAATCAACGTAAAAGAATTTTACAAATAGGCAGATATACTTTACCTTCGCACAGCACCGTTTTTGATGCCGACGCCGTCGCCATCTTGAGAGGCCTCGAATACCTAAAGGGGTACTGAAACAAAAATTGAAATTTTGAAATTTCATTCGGAAATGGGTTAAGCATGACGTGTAATAACCGTAATTCATATTCGCACGTTTGTATTTTGAACGATTGGCTATATTTTTCGTTCCAAACGGCGCACTCGAGACGAGCGCTCGAAGAGAAGCGAACGGAGGGCGCGATGCGTCATGGGATACCCGGCGCAAAGAAAAACAGAAAGAAAAGTTTCCCCGCATTCGTGGCGTAGCAAGGCTGGCGTTGTGGTGGTGCCAATAGGGAGTTTTCGTAGATCGTTTCCGCTGTCCCGCAACGCTCTCCGCAATCCGCTACGAGATCCGGGTTTCTACAGCCAAGGCCATTGGCGCGCAGGCGCCGTAGCGGCTTCTTCGTTGCGGAGGGCTTAGCGGAGCTTAGCGGAGGGAGAACGCGGTCTACGAAAACTCCCTAATAGCGTCAGCGCGTTACAACCGAGCCGTTCGAAGTGCCCGTGGGGTGACGAGCGTGTGGCTGGCCCAAGAAGCACGTAGCTTCCACAGCACTGTCAGCTTAGGGCTGAACGGGGTGGGAAAGCAACTTTTGTCCGAGCTTTGAGCGACTGGCTAATCTTCGAGGGGAGAATGGCTGCATCCGGCTGCACAAACGAGGGTCCGAAAAAGAGGAGAGTCCACCCTTTCCGTCTTCTTGGACTGTTTGGTTCAATGCGCGATTTGTGAGTTGAGGAGGAAAGCTAAGAAGGAAAATGTTGAAATGAAAAAGAGCGGCGCTGCACCAGAGGAATCTGCTACGTCACGACTACGTAGCAGATTCCACAACGTTGCTAGACTACCTCCCAAATAGGCTCCGCATGCATCCACCAGGTGCACATGGGAATATCGTTTATTAAGCTTTAAACTTAGTTTTTTGTGCCTTTCAATGGAAGACTGGTGTTTTTGAGGTTAGGGTGCAACATGCAACACATTCAAGCTAGAAAATGAGCGCTTAAATTTCGTTTCTCTACCCTTTAAAAGCAGTGAATGGGGGGCGGGACTGTAATGTCTTTACAGATAACCTTTCGGTGTCACAGGCTTGAGCAAACCCAGTTAATGTTATCCCAATCATATGCAAATTAAAAAAATATATAATATATTATTATCTCTCTCCAACAAATGTGTAATATTTCCTTTTTTTTCGTAAGAGGTTATTCTGGGAACTTTGGGAACAAATTGGCAGACCAACTTGCAGACTCAGCCCGTCGACATGGCATTTATGTTCATTAATAAAGCTTGGACTTGGGTTTGGACTAGTTAGTTGTTCATTGTGCGAAAAGGTCAAGCAGGAGTTCAAGAAAGTGCACAGAGGCCTAGAATTCACATTTGAACAACCGGAGAGACGCAGGCTGCAATTCTTAGACATTGAAATGGCATTTGGAGAAAAGCATACATGCTGGATGTGCAAGACCAGAGGGGCAAAAGGCATACTGCCGTACGACTCGGGGCACACTAAGTTGGTGAAGAGGAGTGTCGCCTCTGGGTGCGTATGGCAGGCCATGAAGAAATCATGCTACCACAGAATGTCAGAAGGCCTACAAAGACAAATCTCCAGACTACAAGCAAGCGGCTAGCCAGAACCACTGCTAGTAGCTGTGGCAGAAAAATGTATAGCAACACTCAGAGGCAATCACAAAACCAAGGAAAAGGACCCGGTCAAAAAACCACTGGTAGTGATGCCATATATTCATAAATTTTCGCACCGATTGAAAAAGATTGCAGAAACGCATGAGGTCAAAGTGGTCCTATCCGCCCCCTTTAAGCTGAAAGGACTTTGCAAAAAGGTTAACAAAGAGGAAGGCGACAGATCGGGTCAATCGAAGTGTGGGGTAAAGCACAAAAACAAGTTCGTAGAATGCGTAGAAGGGGTCGTCTACAAAATACCATTGACGTGCGGAAACTCATACATCGGGCAGACGGGGAGGTGCTTAAATGAAAGACTCAGAGAACATAAATACGCATGCGGGCAGTTGCAAGCTCCTGGCAACTTAGCAGCGCATTGCGCAAGATGCAGCTGCGAACCGCTATTTGGAAATACATCAGTCATGGACAGATCGAAAAATAGAAACAAGCGCGAAATCATAGAAGCCTTCCACATGGCCTCAGGGAAGCATGGCACGTGTGTAAGTGATCCATCCATTGCACTGAACGAAAAGGAAATTGAACTGCTGAGACACCACATAGCATAACGAGGCGGACACCAGCACCAGCTTCAAGGTCTCCTCTCACACCACAAAAACCGAACGTTTATCAGGAAAATGAAACAAACACCACAAAAATCGCAAGTCCACACATCTTTATGAAAACATTTATCATTATTTCATAGCTTTCGTTCTTTTTCAAACTCACGCATGGGGAAACTCATGCATTGAAAGGAGAAAAAGAAAAGAATAAACAGTTGTTAGTCTGCGCCCATTCGTGTTCGTCGTGTTTCTCCTCATCTCAATGTAAATCATCCTTTTCCTCTCAATTTTTGGTCACGCGTTTAACTTCGCAGCGCAGCACGTCTATCATTTATGTTCCAATGAAAAAGTCCAAAAAATATATTAAAACTCATCTTCTATATCAGGCCCGGTTAAATTGGAACAGGGATTGGGGGGTGGATGGTGCCCATTGCCATTTGTATCAATGGGTCCCATGGACCTTGACCATTCTATCTTGCTTTCCTCCCAATTATTATCTCACCCAATTACTTACAGGACATGGAAGATTTCCATTTTACTTCTATCGGTTTAATATTAGAAATAACAAAGAATGTGTTTGTGGAGAAGAATGCAATGACTTGTCGCATTATTTCAATTCCTGTCCTGCAACTCTAAATCATATGAACCAGTTAAATGTTACACTAAATAATACTCAACAGAAGCGAAAGGTACTGCAATATAAGACAAAACTAGGCATTTTACTAGACATGATTATATACATAAACGCATCAATAGACTAAAATAGTTAAGGTAGTAATATTCCATTACGCTGGCTGCGAGGCTGATCTGGAATGTCTGTGGAGAGGAACACGGCGGCGGAGAAGAAAAGGAAAAAGGTGGATATATATTGTTCTAACAACATTGAATTTTGGAAGAATAATTTACACTCAACCCCTGGAGGGTGAAGTGGGAAGCATGGCTTCAATTAAACATTGCATGCCAACTGGATGACCCAACTGGATTGGGAGGTACGGAGTAGTTCCGGTACCGGGCTTCCATTTAACTTTCTTTGCATGCCTGGAAGACCCATTATAACACGAGGATACGGACTAGTTCCGTAGTCCTGGGCTTCCTTTTTGTTTTAACGAAAGATTGATGATCAAATGTTTGGAACAATATATGCATGCCAATTGGAAGACCCACTTTGGTTAGGAGGCACCGACCAGATCCGGGGCCCGGGCTTCCGTTAGATCTATTTATTTATTTCTTGCATGCTGGGAAGACCCTTTGTTAAGTTAGGAGGACGCGGACTAGTTCCGTAGTCCTGGGCTTCCTTTTAGTTTATACCCAATTGCCTGCAATCATCACCTCCACAACCTTTGAATAAAAACGTACGATGCCAAAGTCTGAATGCAGTTTCTCCGATCATGACCTCTCAGCCAGTTTTAGTAAAACAAAAAAAATAAAAAAGTTAATAAATATGATGAGAGCGTGCGGGGGTTGGAATGGGGTGGCAGTTAATGGTTTCTTCAAAGAAAGGTAGAGGGAAGGGAAAGAGTGGAGAGGAGGGAAAAGATATGGGTTGTAAAGTAAGATTGAAGGGGGAAAAATAAAGAGCTAAACAAATGGCGCATAATACCGTCGACTTAATCATTGATAATTAAACATATAATGCCGTAAGTATATAACTATCTAGATATAATTTTTAGGGGAAACAAAGGCAAATGAGACATTGCAGCCCACGCAGGTGCACTGTCAGAATAATGAGAAAATTAGTGGGGTAGTTGGGAGACAGTGATCCGGCAGTGGATCTAGTATGTAATTATGTAATATATTGTAAATTACCCCTTTTTCATCAACCACCAAAAAAACAAAAAAAGATTTATATTTATAAACCATATAAATATGATATAGCACTTATATAAAATACTCTGTATTAATCGTCTCCCGAAACCTAATCTGGAATCTATGTTACAGCCTTTGCAAAACCAACTTATTTAACTCCGGAAACGACATAGATTACAAATTCAACACGCACCGTAATATCCGCCATTCAAAATAAGGCTTAAACCATTACTCTGTTAAACACCCCTAAAACTAGAACTCTAGATCTTATTATAACAGAATTAGTGTCCCCTCACCTTTAAGGCCTGTTCACACATACAGCGGAGCGCTAAGTTAGCGCTACGTGAGCGCTCAATGGAGCGTTCATGTGGCGCTTCTTGGCGCGGGAACTTCGTTCTAATATAGCGCGCGAGTAGCGCTTTTGTAACGCTTTGTTAGCGCTCCAGTAGAACCTTGTTAGCGCTCCAGTAGCGCCATGTTAGCGCTTCAGTTGCGCCTTGTTAGCGCTCCAGAAGCGCCTTGTTAGCGCTTCAGTAGCGCTTCTTGTACCGCAGTGCTGCGGATTAGCGCGTGCACTGCGCTTCCGGTTCCTGTGGTTGGGTGTGAATCAGCAGCACAATGAGGGACATACAGTCAGAGGCAATTTGACCTGCGACAACAGAGCGAGCGGCCACGGGGAACAATTACCGTATGCAGCGCTGCGTTCGCTTTTTCGCGCTGGGGAGGAGGCTACGGGAGCAGTCCACGTTTCGGTGCCGGGGGAGGTCGAGTCAAAACAAATGCCCATCGCGCTAGAATGGCCTTCAATCATATCAGATAAGCTCTTTTTTGCACAATATTTTTCCTGCGTTTTATCTTTCGCCTTTTCTTAGTAAATTTTGACTGTAGTTCCTCAAAGGGTCAAACGCTCCGCTGTTTCATTTTGATCATAGAAAGTAAGTTAAGAATGACTAATAGTTCATTTATAGGCGTGCCCTCAATACTTTTAGTTACTTTTACTTTTACGTTCACTTTTAGTTGTATATTCGATAGACTGAACCGCGAACCGTAAACTGAGATCAAGTTGGAATCGTTACGTGCGAAAGAACTGATAGTAATGCCCGACGGCTTTACAAACTCATGCTAAGATATGAGCGCCAGGACGGAAGCAAACCAAGTTAGCCTTGCCAAGGGAACAATAAAAATACTTTAAAAAAATATAAGTCGGCGTATTTTGCTAACACCGCTTCGAAATGCTGTGCCGCATAGCAGGCCCTTCGTCATGTCTCCCTTCCGTCTTAATCCCCCCCCCTACTTCTACAGATTAGACCAGTCCGCCGAGTCTCGTTCCCAGAACGCCGCGGCGACCGCTGCGCCCCATGCGGCATTTTGCCTACTCCGCCGGCGTTCACGTTGTCGCAGGTCAAATTGCCTCTGACTGTACATGTGGGATGCTGAAATAGAAACGCGACAAATGCTGTTACATATGCGATTAGTGCATATTTGTGTGGACGCCTTAACGCCCATAAGAGCCTTCTGGGTGCGTGAAATCTTTCGCCACCGAGATACCGACGGGTAACCGGCGAACCTTGTTCCTAGGCTGAGGGACCGAGACACAGAGCTCTTTCGAAGGCGATTATTTTTAACAGCGTGTCTTTGAAACAAGAGTGACGCATATCGAATAGAAAGCGATTAGGTCGTACCCAATCAATTAGTTGCTCAGAGTCCATGACTCTGGATCGTCTGCCCAACCTTTTGCTTGGAGAGCGGCTCTTTTACTTCCTCTTCTTTCAATGCCAAGGGAAAAACAGCAACGAAGAAATCGCCGTGCACGCGCTGATCAGCAGCAGCAAGCACGGAACAAGGAACGTGAGAGCGCTAACAAAGCGCTACTGAAGCGCTAACCGAGCGCTGCATCACGCGCTAGGAAGCGCCACATGAGTGCTCCTTCGAGCGCTCACGTAGAGCTAACTAAAGGCTGAACTCCATGGGACGAATTATGTGACGAATAACTGGCGAACGCCGCCCGACAGCACGCTCGCTTTGCGCGCGACGTAGCAGCCACTGTGTTGATTCCACGCGCAGAGCAAAAGCCGCCGGGCAAAATTCGTCGATTATTCGCAGCATATTCGCCCCGTGGAGTTTAACCTAAGCGCTCCGCTGTATGTGTGAACCGGCCTTTAATCGAAAACTAGAGCGTAAAACACTACACAAACAAATAAGAGGGGTTATATATCATACAGACCAACATGACTCATTACACCTCCTTCCTGGGGAAAAATAATAATAAAGAAAACACAGTTTTTTGTGCTTTCTAAATTTTAATACTTTTAAATGTTCGTTTATTGGTTTCTTAGGAGGTCTTAATTTGTTCAAGACCAGGGCCCTCGACGTCGTCGTCTTCGATGGCGATGAAGAGGGAAGCAGCACAAGTATTTTCCATGCGAAGCAGATTCCTAGAAACGAGTTTTGTTTTTGAATTTTTCTTTCATCACTTTATAAACGCCCGTTGATAATTCTAGGTCCGTTGCTGAACTGTGGTTTGCTGCTTCCCATATTGTTTTTTTTGTTTTTCAATTGGATTTCACAAAAAAAACTTGCTTTGATTCATTTGAATCCTATTCTTTTAATTTTAATTGGATTCAACCTGTTAAACCATCTGGTGATGCAGGTAGAGAGAGCATATTTATTTTCTTTCATTTTTCTCTCAATTATAAATTGTTCATAAATTGTCCTTGAAGGAAGGTAAACGTCTTGTCACGGTGTAAGATATACACTTAGGTGAGGACACGGCGGGGCTGAACGCGCGGCGCGAGGAATCAGATAGTGTTCGTTCGACGGGCATCCGAAAGGCTGCATTATTCCGCGGCCACCGTGCCCGCGGCTGACAGTGTCGCCGGCGGCCAAACGGCGAAACTGTGTGAGAGCGAAAAAGTGGTCTTTCTGCACGAGCGACAACCTCGCTGGAGCTCTGCGCGTGTGGAGCATGAGGCGGCACGAGCCGTCTTTGCCGTGCCCACGGGTCGACGAGTCCTCTGCCGGCGCCGAACTTTATCTGCACTGCGCGAGGAGCGCGCTGTCCTCACCTGAAGAGTATTATCTTACACCGTGCGTCTTGTGCTCGGTTCCTTTTATAGACCACATACGTCTAGCGACGAATTAATCCAAACATTATCAAACGCTCTGTCTTCAATTTAATACGACTATCTTGTATTTGGAGGCAATTCCGAATTTCAAGACATACGCTGGGACGAGGGGATTCTGGTTACCTTGAATACATTTCTGCAGCACAACATGTTTGCGAATTTTGTTTCGAGTTTCGCTTTACATCAGGCACCTTAGATGCTAAAGAAAATGGTTACTTGGATCCACTATCCAGCAATAATTTTTCTGTTGTATAATTCGTTTTCACCCTTCCTAGCATTAGCGACTATCTGGGAGTAATCAGCAAAATAAAATGCAAGAAGAAACAACCCTGAAGTATACGCCCTGGAAAATATTTAGAAACGATAAAGGTGACTAGCCGAGAATAGCTGACAATATTTTTAATTTCTTTCCTTCGTTCAAAAAAACACAAAAAACTAGCGGTTTAAATGCAGATACTTTACGGATTATGTTGAAAACTAAGTTGAAGGCACTTATTGGTACTTATATTCCCTCAACATTTACCACATCGAACAGTCAGAAAGATAAACCATGGGTAAACAAAGAGCTAAGAACTATTGCTAAGAAAAGAGGCGTGTTTATGTGAAATATACATAGAATGACAATCCTGTTTGTTTGTTTTTTTTTTTTGGGGGGGGGGGCGTCTAAAGGAGCTCACAGCACTTCGTAAGAGTAAAGTGTCTTGACTTCTTAACTCTATATCACAACTCCCTCGGTGAAAGGCTAAAGCGAAACAGGAAGGAGTTCTGGAGTGCAAGAAAAGACCAAAGAAAAACGTGACGAGCATTCCTCCTATCAGCGATTCGGCTCGGCTAGTTGATAAAAATAATAACAGGGCAGCCGTCTTTAATAATTTTTTTAATTTGTACGTATTTTCATCACATATAGTGGGTGCCGTTTCCCCTGTTTCCTCCATAACCTTAGAAGATAGCCTGCCTTACATCGAGCAAAGCCAAGACGGGTTTCGGAAACTGATGAAGACAAAGCCACCGGGCCGGACGGAATAGATTGCCATGTACTAAGAGAGTGTTCTTGAATTTTGTCATTTTCCTTGCACCTCCTCTGGCTGCCTGCCCAAGGAATGGAAAACAGGCCGTGTTGTGCCCACTCAGAATGGCGGAAAATGAAACGGAATAAAATATTATAGACGTATTTTCTTACTCTGTGTATCCTCAAACATTTTAGAATATATAGTTTACAGTATGTCGAAACAAATCCCTGGAGAAGGGAAACAAGAGGGACAAAGGAAAAACACTAATTTCCAAATCTCTATATTTCACATATATACGCCTGCTTATCCAGTTCGCTTGCGTCTTTGCATTTAATTGCATTATAATCAGTTAACAGTAGCTTTGCGAAACATATCGACAGAGTTATTTTTTAATATTAAATCAGCACGGATTTAGAAATGGCTTTTTATGTGACAACTAATTAGTATAATTCTTTCACGATATCGCTTGTTCGTTTGATAAAAGTGTACACGTAGACTGCATCTTCCTTAATATCCAGAAAGAGTCCGAAATGATTCGTCAGAAATAAATGTTTCTCAAAAAGTAAACTTATTCAACATTCCAGACGTTGTTCTTAACTGTCAAACCGTCTATTTAACAAATAAAAACCAAACAGCATTGGTTAACAGAGTGACATCAACTAACTTAAGTGTAACGTCGGGCATCCCCCGGATATGTGTTAAGGCCGTTCTTATTTTTTTAATACTTTATAAATGGTATTTATGTAGAAATTCGATTAAACATTCATCTATATGCGGACGACTGCGTCCTACACATTGAAATCAATTCGAAGGCAGAATGCCTGGTGTTTCGAGAAGACATTTATCAAATTTCAAGATGGTGTGCAGAATAAAAATTTCAGTTAAATACTAAGAAACATAACCTGATGAGATTCACTAGGAAACGCCAACAAGTAAATTTCTCATACACGCTTAGCGATGTTCCGATAAAAAAAGGTTTAAGGAGTAAAGCATCTCGGCGTCCACTTCAGTCACAGTGTGCCTTGGAGCTCACGCATAGACTTCATCACTGCTAAAGGAAAGCGCATGATAACTTTTTTTCTTAAGATGGCACTTTAACAAGTGTTTCAGAAATGTAAAAGCAACCGGGTATTTTTATAACGTAAAACTAATCCTAGGGCACGTCAGTGTTTAGTGGGACCCGAAAGAGCGCTGTCTCACAAACAGGAGCAAGTTCACAGCAGAGCAGCACGATTTGCTGCGGGAAATTATAGCTACAGAGAAAGTTTTGCTGCTCTTAAACTCCAATAAAAGTGGCAACAACTAAGCTCAAAAAGAAGACAACTGCGCTCAATGTTTCTTCATGCAAAATATCATTATCGTATGGGCATTAGTAATAAAAAGTTTATACAACCACCTCACTTCGTCTCTCGAAGATTGAACCACTCTGAGAAAATAAGATGATAAAAAGCCCTAGCCAACATTTTTAAATCCTCATTTTTTCGTAACACCATACAAGAGTGGAATGAACAATCTGACGAAATTGTTTCCATCGTGGCTAAGTCTCCTTTTTACGACAGGCGCGATGGTTGGGCAGGCTGTCACGACAAAAGATAATATAACATCTCCCCTTCCTTCACTTTTTTCCAGTGAGAAATGCGCCGATCCCTTTTGCTAACACTGTATCGCACTGTTTTCCGGATTTTTTTAATGTTATTGATTTCTGTGTTTCTTCTTTTCTATTGTGGTTATGAAAGTGGAGGGGCTCGTGCCCCTTTTTTCGCGACACTCCAACGTAGTGTTTTTTTTGTTGATACTGTGCGAGTATATATTCACCTGTGAGCTTGTGTTTTTGCGTATTTGTTTAATGTGTATGGAAGTACAATGTCATATCTTACGGAAATGTATCCATCCCCTGCTATAATGCCTCTGGCGCTGCGGGGTAAACTGAAATAAACAAAATAAATAAATAATCGTGGGTTTGAAGAAATAATCTTTCTTCGTGATATATATGCTACATATTGTAGTAGCTGTCTCGCTGGCGTGAGTCTTAAAACACACTGTTAAACAATGTTAAATTAAGTTGTTTTGAGACATGTTTTCTTCTTTTTTGTTTGTGTTTTAGGATAAGAAGAATTTGATTACAATATTCCACGTTATTGCCAACTTGTTTGTATGCATTTGCATGAGAGTTATTATACAAGTATTTTAAATGTTCCTGCAAGGCAGCTGTTGCCTAAAAATGTACTTTCCTATATTTCTCACCGCAGCGAGAATGGTTTGTTCCGGCATGCCTACATACAATATGATATCGGTCCAAATGGTAATACGGATGTTCAAATATTCATTAATAATTTTTAATACTTCTTGTAAAAGCCAGAAAAAACATTTTCGATTATAAATTGCAGAACAATGTGCCAGCAATGCAATATTATATAAAACAGGTTAGGTTAATGCAGACGACAGAGCGTTGAAGTGCAGGCTGTTGTGCAAGGTTTACCACAGGGCTAAATGATGCACTGATTATCTTTATTTAGAAATTGCAATCTCTAGAGAAATCTGCTGATAATACAACGTACTTTCTTTTCTTCTAGGGACAACAAGAAGGCCATAGCCATTATTTTCTGCCTCATGTTTTTCGTTATACTAGCCGGTGTTACGTCCCTTTTTTTGTTTGCAGGTAAGTCTGTTAAAAAGGCGTCTTTTGTAAAGGCCTAGTACGGGGCACTTAATGGTGTGAAAGCGGCCCTTTGCACTCGAGTCGTTTCGATAATTAAATTCCTGCCTTCTGGTGCAGTTTTAATGGCTGGTTCTGGTAGGTTTTATGGTAACTGAATAAAATAAAATTGGGTGCATCGATATTTCCAGCCGTCTCTGTGCTGAAACAGATGATTTCAAGGTATTTTTAATTTAATCTCTAATTGTCGTGAACAATTTTCTGTCTTACGGAAATGTTAAAAGTTTGAGTCCGCGGCAAAATAAAACGACTTCACTTAAGCTTTCTTCCTATGCACTTTAATCGTATCACACATATGTTCACCCTATGCTGCGCGGACGGCCACGTTTATGGCCGTCCGCCTCTGCACAAATGTAAATCCGGACCCGCGAATATCGGCATCCGATCCGCATCCGCAGCCTCTGGCAACCGCATCCGATCCTCAACTCGGCAAATTTGATTCATTTGTATCCGCATCTGATATTTAACTGCGTTTATCTCAAGATGATCCGCGGAGAATCCGCGGACATGCAGTGCTCTAAAAATAAGCTAATAGTTCGGATTAGTAAGTGGAAGAGCGTTTTATAAAATGACTAAATCAGCAAATTGTAGAAAACCTTAGAGCGCGTCGGCAGCACGGTTGTGCTGAAAAGTTTCCAATAGTGCTTCAAGCACAAGAATGGCTGTGTATAGAGTAAATGATGAGGCGCCAAAAGCCGGGATTTCAAATCGCGTTTTGATGCATGCTCGAGACCCCAAAAAATAAAGTACGACCGCAGTCTTATATTACTATTGACTTATTTATATCTTAGTTACAATAGCGCTCTCAACTGTCATTTAGCTAAATCTTTGACTATTGTAACGCCAAGCTCCTTATACTTTTCCCTCTGAGCCTTTAAATCACCTGTACAGAGAGCCCTAGTTAACCGTTTATGCATTTTGAATTGTGCTCATGTTAACGAATCTTCCTGGACAGCCTATAATTGTCATGGTACTTTTAAGTGCAATTAATTTAATAAAACAGTTAAAAATATAATAAAATGTTCGATCGGTTTTTGTGTGATAATGTTTACTCTACTCCTAATCAACTGCTGAAATATCCATTAAGGACGTCCAAATTCTCGCTAAAATTGTGAACGAAGTAAACCATATCCTGCTTAAAAAAAAAATCTAAACGTCTTTCGCAAAAATATTTTGTGTCATGCTCTTTAATTTTGGTCTTTATAGGACAACGCAAAGGACATAAACAAAGCTTCCAATTCATAGAAAATAAAAACAAATGTATTGTTTGCGGTATATACCATAAAAGAACACCTCTTTAAACTGTGGATCTGTTTAATTTTTACAGGGTAGGAAAGCCAACGCCCTTAATACAGTTACGCAACATTTTTGTTCGTTGAGTAAATACCGCTTTAACGAGAAGAGTGGTTGTTTGGGCGAGTTGGTTTGACATCTTATACAATCTTGTGCGCAGCAAGGACGAGGACAAAAGAGAAGAGAACAGGACTCAACAAGGCGCAACTTACAACTGAAATTTATTGAATACGTGTTCCGGTAATTTATAGTCTCAACCATCGTCACAATGACAACACACAAAACGGCAAAGGCAAAAGAAAAACGACCATCACAGAGCATAATTTGGAAATAACACTATCTCGTTGTCAGGAAAAAACAATTCCTTCTCCGATAATGCAATCGACGGCATAGCAACACACGTGTCTCCCAAATAATCAATGAGCTCGGCTTCTACGATTTCGCGTGTTAACGTTGACCTGCATTTCCCAATTCTTACGCATCCATCCAGCAGTGGGGTACAACCACATGTCCTGCAATGCAAGTCAAGAAAGCCACCGTTCTTTTTTTGCACGTTGTTATTGTGCTCACGGAGCCGATCATATAGGCAGCGCCCCGTCTGCCCGACGTAGTGCTTGCCACAGGACAACGGAATGCGATAAACCACACCATCTGTACAGTCAACAAATTTCGTTCTGTGTTTCTTTTCACATCCGTGTTTGGCACGCACGCCAGGCTTTGATAGTTTGCACAGGTCCATGAGCTTATTGGGCGCAGAAAACACTACCTTTACATTTGATCGCATTGCTACTTTCTTTAAATTGTGCGACACTCGGTGTATATACGGTATCACTACCACTTTTCCTTTTTCTCTTGCCAGCTGGCTCCCATCGTTTTCCACGAGACAGTGCTTTCTTAGAAGGCCCTCCGCGACTGCCACAAGAATGTGTTTAGGGTACCCAGCTGCGAGCAAGCGCAAAACTTGCTGATCAAAACCACTGGGGGTCAAATGCTCCTGTCCTGTGAGCATTTGATCTGAGAGAAGAAAAGAAGACCAAAGAACGCCGCTCCTCAACGGCCACAGTCGCCCCTGACGAAGAACCAAGTCGGTTCGAAACGTAGGAGCTCCTACGCGTTTAGGACTTGGTTGGTTGCCATATTTTGATTAATTACCTGTGTTGCTATGCCGTCGATTGCATTATCGGAGAAGGAATTGTTTTTTCCTGACAACGAGATAGTGTTATTTTCCAAATTATGCTCTGTGATGGTCGTTTTTTCTTTTGCCTTTGCCGTTTTGTGTGTTGTCATTGTGACGATGGTTGAGACTATAAATTACCGGAACACGTATTCAATAAATTTCAGTTGTAAGTTGCGCCTTGTTGTGTCCTGTTCTCTTCCTTTGTCCTCGTCCTTGCTGCGCACAAGATTGTATAAGACCGCTTTGACATATATCTTTCATAACGAAATAAGCACGTTTGCTTTTTTCCTTTTCTGCACGCAAAGGCAGTCAAAAAAGGAGATTCGAAAAAAAAAATACGGGCATCGTGTTATTTCCGAAAATCGCAGCCAAAACACGCGGTCCACTTGTTCTGGAGGCGATTGTGTGCCGCGACTGGTTTTCATAGCCACTCTCCGCGGGTTGGCTAAGCACAGGGCATGCGCTGACTTCCACCCATTCTTTACGTTTGGCTATTCCCTTCACTGCACCGACTGGGCACGAACCGCTCCTTAAATGCATGTCGAGGCACTGATTGATTGATTGATGACTATATTCTGGGCATCGCATTCTTTGAATCGCCAACATTTCGGTCCCCACAACTTTTTCGCCAAGTTTTATGAATAAATAAAAGAAATGTGTAAGAACTGTACTTTCTTATCCTTGCATTACGCAGCGACAAAAGAGGCTTCTTGTACCGCCGCATCGGGAGCCAGTATACTTGGGCCCCACTAGAACAAGTAATACCCATCTACAGTGACAGCATGAAAGTAGCTTGATCATGGGTCTCTTGTAGCCGGCAAAACAGTCCTCGCTCATGGGTCGCGAGCACAAGCCACGAGCTGATCATTGCGAACTGATTCACCTCCTATCATAAAGACCCCTTACCTAAAAGAACCTCTCTGATCATATGAGTGTATTATAAGCTTTTGTAAAGTGAAAAAGTTTCCTATTTAATATGGCTTCACGGAAACACTGAAATGAAAAAAATGTAGTGGTTTTAAGTAAAACACGTACATTTTTACGCAAAAAAAATTTGTCAAATATTTACTTTGTTAGACGCTATTTAGTTAAAGTATATGGCCCGCTCTAATGCCAGCCTGAATATCTATGGCCACACAATTACTACGTGATTGGCTTGGCTACCCATTCGACTACGTTCACCGACCTAGTGTCACCCTGTCCCATTATCCGACGCGTCTAGTCTCACCTGACACCGCCTTCTAGTCTTAAGGGCAGAAGCTTGGCAGCCTCCTGCAACGTCTGCTATTCCACCGCTCTCCATTGTTGTCTGCTAAGGCCCGCAAGACGTTGCAAGAATCCAGTGTGTCGGCGCCTACGTCAATCTGCTATTCCGCCCTCGTCTAAAACCGTCTTCAACGCTCGCAAGACGCGAACATGAAAGCGGCCTTCTAGAGTTCAATTGTGCACGAACCATAGTAGAACGAAAGCGCCCGTCAGCGTCTTTGAAGAATTGGTAAAAAATCGACGTAAAACCAACATGAAGATGAATAAAAAAATATTATACTTGTAAGATCATCCTGAACGGAAATTTATATCTGGACTTATATTTAAACAGAAATCCGGATATGGCTATAAAGGGAATGTGTCACACATAGGAAGATACGCGTATAAGGTCCATAAAAAGGCCGCAAAGAGCCATTAACATATTTGCAACCGATTAAGACCGACAGAGAAAAGAACGATTTTTAAGCCTCTTGCGATGGCGGAGGACCAGATGCAGTGCCGCGGAGCAGGCTTTAAGCCGTCGTAAGAAGCTTAAAAACCGGACCAGATTACTACTTCACTACAGTTTAAAAACCAGTCTTGCCTCCATCGGTCGTTCTCGGTAGCACGTGTGTAAACGGGCCTTTATATGTATATCCGCCATATCTGCCCAATTCTTTATATGCCCATGTCCGGATTACTTTATATAGTCCCGTATTTGTCCCGTATTTGGTCATGGTAAATAAGGACGTATCAGCACCATATATGACAATCTAATATTCGTTGCTACTTGCAGTTTTCTGGCTATCTAGAAAACTCCAATCTAAAAAATAGTGATGGGCCGAATTTTGCTGTATCGAAAATTCGGCGCCAAATCTTGGAAATCCTCAAAGGCGAAATTTCGACGAAAGTTTCTCAAGATATGCCAAAAGATGAATGGATGGATGGGTGGATGTTAATGGCTATACCCTTTGTAACAGGCGATAGCTTGCTCCACCTAGCTGAAGTTTAAAAAGACAAACCTATGATCCCTCGCGCACTTATAAGCCAATGTTCTCGTTCCAACTATTGCCAGGTGGTGTGGGCCATGACCAGAATAACCGTCTGGGGATCGGGCCGAAAAAAAAATAAACATAACCCCCGCCTCTTCTACCCAGTGAAAGAGTCTCCAATTTTCTTCTTGTCAAATCGAGTCGGCATTACCCTAGCACCGGCCTTACTGAAGGGCGATTTTGAGCGAAAGCCACGCCGGAGAGAGTCCCAATTTTTCCCCTCCCGCCTTTCCACATCTGTGCTAGTTAGTGGAGCATCACTCAATTTTGCCTAAATAATTTCCACCAATATTCTGATCACCTTCTTTTGATTCTAATCTTTTACTCTTCTGTCCTTCCATCATCGCCAGCAAAATCCAGTTCCCCGACAAAATCTGCTACCCATTCAGGGAGGGCAGGCAAAGCCCCGTGGACCCCAAAGAGAAGTGCTCTAGTGTCTCGCTCTTATTTTGCAGGCTGCACATAATGTGTCTGTCGCCTGAAATTTAGCCCTTTATGTCATCGTCGTCAAATCTCTTTTTCTCTCCTTAAACACTAAATAACTTCCCAGTGAATCGTCAAACATATTTTCCTTTCCTACTTCCTGATTTTGTGTCATGAACATTGTTAGAGCTAATTTTTCTTGCATTTGTATCTCCCACCATTGTTTTTTAAAGCGAAGTTCTAAGGCGCCGTTTCCGACTTGAGCGGCGACACCGTCAGCGTAACCGCGCCGAGCATTATGGGACGCGTGACGTCACTGCTGACTTCATCACCCTATTGAAAAAACCAGCTTAAGCTGGTCCCAGCTTCAAGCTGGGTTATTGCCCCAGCATGCCCAGCTTGGCATGGTGGTCATGCTGGTTGATCTGGTCGTACTGGTCATGGTGGTTGATCTGGTCCCAGCTTCAATCTGGGTTATTGCCCCAGCATGCCCAGTTTGGCATGGTGGTCATGATGGTTGATCTGGTTTCAGCTTCAAGCTGGGTGATTGCACCAACAAGCCCAGTTTGGCATGCTGGTCATGTTGGTTAAACTGGTCATGCGACTGGACTTCCCAACCAGTTTAATCTGTTTAAATTAATACACAATATAAACAAGCCAAGCTCTTCAGAAAAGCCAAGTCGGCATCCAATTTATTATTTTCGTACTTGCGGTCGCCTCACATGAGCTCAGATGCTACATATCCTCGGCGATGACACAGTACTAACCGACGCACAGACAGGGGTTCTCAGTGCAAAGCCAGCAATGTTAATAAAACCAGATTGCTTATCTTTCGACACGAAAAATACTAGACACACGCCAAAAACTGGCAATAGCAAAAGAAAATACTACACGGATGAGAGAAGCGAACCTGGGTCTCGCCAGTGATGGGGGCGAAGCGGCAACTTGCGAGGTCGGCAGAGGCGAGGAAATCCGTGTGGCTTCGATGGCATTGGCGATACTCCTTGGCACCACCGTCATTCACGAGCACACACACGTTCGAAGACACGAAGCGACGCGTCAGTCGGGACGTCCGACATCTTCCCGCACTGAACGGACTGCCACTCGCTGTCTTCTCAAATCCCGCTTCGCAAGCACCGTCGTTCAAGTAGTCTCCAAACAACGCGCACACAGCCGTCCTTTTGAAAATCTGCCGAAGATAGCAAAACGCGTCTCAAATCCTCCGTTTCTACCACTCTCTCTCTCTCTCTCTCTTCTCGCACACAAAGGTAGCTTGCAGCGCGCCTGACGCGCCCGGTCGTCTACCAAAAAAAAAAAGGACAAAGAACAGGACGTGGCCTTGTTCCAGCCTAAGCCGACCTTGCGCGCGCGCTCCCAGCAATGTCAGTTCGGCTATCTCTAGCCGACCTTGGCGTGCACACTCCCAGCAAGACCAGCTTGACCACCACGATTATTAGTTCGACCAGACTCACCAGCTTGTCTCCCAGCATGACCAGCTTGTCTCCCAGCTTGACCACATTGGCTCCATGGAAAACCAGTTTGACCAGTTAGGACCAGACTGGCTCCCAGCTACACCAGATTAAATCTAAAACCAGATTCTAGTTAGACCATTTTGGTTTTGACTTAAACCAGACTGACCAATTTAAATTCTAGCTTGCCCAGCTTAAACCAGCTTGATTGCCAGTCAAACCAGTTTGACTACCACATTGACCACATTGACCAGCTTAGTTACCAGCTTGGCCAGTTTGATTTTCATGCTGGTTTTTCCAATAGGGCCGTGACCATAAAGATGACGATGACATCATCCTGATGATGTCACTAGCGATGTCATCAGTGATGTCATCAGTGACGTCACGTGTGACATCATCAGTGACGATGACGTCATCAGGATGACGTCACGTGACGTCTTTGATGAGTTCATCACAGTGGCGATGACGATGCCGATGACGTCATCACGATGACCAAGGTGACGTCACGTGACACGTGGGGTACCGTGAGCCCCGTGAAGTCACATGACATTTGACTTCACTGTCACATAGCACGGGGGAAAAGGGGTATACGGTATATCCTCCCCTCAGTACCCTTCCCTCCTCCTCTTCAAGAGCTGCGCTCTAATTTGGGTTTAGAGGGAGTTGTAAACGGCTTTCATTCTTCTTTCTTACCCTTTGACTCCCTTTTCCACAGAAGTATTTTGGTCAGCCACATCGTCAAAGTATTTTGGTCAGCCGCATCAGCCACACCAGTTTGTCAAGGGGTCGTCCGTATGGCTCATAGGGGCCCCCATATGAGCCATAACGGTCACCTATTTGGGCGAACAGGTCACTTCTTTGGCGAACGGGTCAGTTGTCTAGGCAAATGAGGCACTCGTTTGGGCAAAGTTGTCACACATTTGCTCAAACCGGTGACCATGTTGCACAGACGGGTGACCGGTGACCGGCAGGCTGTGCCGGTTAAATCAAACGGCTCTCCGGATCCATTTACTTTTGTACATACAGATCGGGGCCATGGGCACGCCAGTTTCAGCAGTGGCAGCCTATTTCGGGAAAGCCGGTAGCGCCGGTTCATCGATTTACAATCGTCCGCGTAATGCAAGTAATTATATTTATATTTTGATTGCGCTGATGTTCGCTTATGCTGCAACAAAAATAAACAATTTTTTTTACGTTGACATGCGACGTTGCCGAGCCGATATTTTTGACATAACTTTAAAACTTTGGCGTTCTTTGTTGCCTCAATTTACTTATTCAGCTCGAATACTCCGTTTCGGCTCAATTCAAGACTCAGCGAAGGTAACGCGGGACACGTGGCTGCACGAACATCAAGCATGGCGAGAGCAAGCCCTCTGTTGCAGCAGTCAAATTATGAGCTTGCGCTGGGTGCTTTTTTCGCTCGGGCGCAAGCCGAGGTTCAAGCCGGCTCGTGGTATTTCCAGCGTTCAAGTGTGCTACACCTCCAGTGTGTACCACATTTGCTGGTTTACTCTGTTCAGTTATGTTTTTTATTTCTTGTCCCACCCTGCTTGGGCCTGAAATGACCTGCCATATGAATAAATAAATAAATAAATTCGCCTGCTTTCCGAGGTTGCAAACGCGGCGAGGTCAGCTTTCTGTGGCAATTCGAAGACAGGAGGAAAGCGCGTGTACAAAGGTTGGTGCAGCCTCTCGCCTATCATTGACTGCAATAAAAAAAATTAAAAAAACTAGCCGCAAAGTTTTTTTTTTTTTATAGGAGGGTGGGAGGTATTTTGGTGTTCTCGGCCTTGACCTTGCCCCCTCCTTTCTCTCTGGTCAGCTTTGTCACGCAACCCGGGAAACGAGGGCACGCTGCACGCTGATAAGCAAAGCCTCCGAGAGAGAGAGAGATTTTGGGGGTTTATGGCGCAATAGCTACGAGGCCATCTGCGCCAAACTAATTGATGGCATCATTCTACAATAAAACGGGTTTTACAAACGGATAACCAAGAAGCTAGAGTTGGTGTAAAAGGCCAACACTACTAAGAAATTCTATTACTCGTTCAAAAGGGACCAGAGGATTCTCTCCTAGAAGGAGAGCAGGATGAAATGGGATATGATGTTGAAAAATTCAGGGAAATGAATGCGGCGCTTGGGCTCTAGACCGGGACACAACCACAAGATATGCAAAACAGTGAGCCTATCACCACACTGATCGCAGACTGGAGGATCTCCTCCCGAAAGCAGATATCTATGGGTTATAAAAGAGTGTCCGATTCTCAGACGGCACAACAACGTTTCATGAAGTCGGCTCTTGGATGAAGAGCTTTCCCAAACTCCCAAAGCAGGTTTGGTAACATGGAGTTTGTTATCGCACTCCATGTCCCATTCCAATTGCCAAGAATGAAGAATCGAGGACTTCACCAAGGGCTTAATATCTTGATAGGGTAAACAAGACAGCGATTGTGAAAGGTTACCGGCAGACCCTGCAAGCTTGTCGGCTTCTTCATTGCCTCGTATGCCAATGTGACTGGGCACCCAACAAAACTTTATGTTTGTACCTCCATGCAAAGCACAGTTAAGTTTATATCGAATTTGTTGAACAAGCATATTTTTAGTATCTTTAAGAGAGCAGACTGCAAGAATCACACTTTGAGAGTCAACAAACAGGACCGCCCTCAGTATTTTCCGATTGATAATGCATTCAATCGCCATTGATACCGCATAGAGCTCCGCAGTAAAAATGCTGGCAATACAATCAAGTCGTTGAACCTTAGAAAAGCTGTCAGAATACACTGCGCAACCGACAAAAGAGGAGGTCTTGGCACCATCTGTATAAACATGAAGATAACCATCATACTTATTTTGCAGTTCACCAAACTCTTGCTTAATTACAGCATGGGAAATGCCGTGCTTGTTGAACTTTGCAAGAGACCAGTCCACTTCAACCCGCTGTGTTTTCCAAGGTGGAACACCGTTGGCTTTCCAAATGAGGTCGACCTGGTCCAGAGAAAGGTGCAGCGAAGTGCGAAGATGTTTAATACGGAAGCTTAACGGTGTCACAATACTTGGTTTATTTTCAAAAAGGCGGAAGAACCTTGACATTGTAAGTGAAGAGTACGTCGGATGCTGAGGGTCGGCCAGAATCTTGTAAGCATATGTCAGACTAAGATATGTACGTCGTTTGTTCAGGGACATCTCATTGGATTCAGCATACAAACTGAGGACGGGGGACATCCGGAAAGCTCCTGTTGCCAGTCGCAAGCCGAGATGGTGAACTGGGTCCAACATTTTAAGGGCAGAGGGCCGAGCCGATCCATACACTACTGCACCGTAGTCAAGACGAGATCGTACAAGGGCATTGTATAACTGCAGGATACATTTTCTATCAGACCCCCAAGATTTGTGAGATAAAACTTTCAAAAGGTTTATGGACTGAAGGCATTTTTGCTTCAGAGCTTTAAGGTGGGAAATAAAGTTAAGCTTTTTTATCATATATTACACCAAGAAATCGATGCTCCTTTCTAACAGGGATAGGGGTTCCATTTAATTCCAGGAATGGATCCAAAGACAACCCGCGGCGCAAAGAAAAAGGCACACATACCGTTTTTGAAGCAGAGAACCTGAACCCATTTTCATCGGCCCACTTTGACAGTTTGTTTATGGCTAACTGCAACTGACGCTCAGAACTGGAAAGGTTACAAGAGGACGATGATATCTGTATATCATCAGCATAAAGAGAATATGTAATTGAAGGTGGCAGCAGTCGTGTGAGTGAATTCATTGCTAGCAAAAATAAAGTCACACTTAAAACACCCCCTTGAGGGACTCCATTTTCTTGGACAAAGGAATCAGATAGGACTGAACCAAGACGAACTTGAAAAGTCCTGTCCGTCAGATATTCCTTTATGCATCGAAGCATACGGCCACGTATATTACAAGCATACAGGTTTCGGAGAATCCCATACCTCCACGCTGTGTCATATGCCCTTTCTAAGTCGAAAAAAACCGCAACACAGTGCTGCCTGTTTACAAATGCTTCGCGTATCACAGTTTCCAGGCGAACTAAGTGGTCAAGGGTAGATCGACCTCGGCGGAACCCACACTGAATATTATCAAAGACCCTCTGGCTTTCTAACATGTATACCAGTCGCCTGTTTATGAGTCATTCAAATGTTTTCCCGAGGCAGCTCGTCAGTGCAATTGGGCGATAACTTGATGGTTGTGAGGGTCTTTATTAGGTTTTAGAAGGGGATGATATGTGCATGTTTCCAAGCCTGAGGGAAACATGCTTTTTTCCACAAAAGATTGAAAAAGAGGAGAAGGTTTTCAAGGGATTCCGAAGAAAGGTGGCGAAGCATTTCATAGTGAATTCTATCGGGCCCAGGGGCAGAGAGCTTAGTTACATTAAGGGCCATCTCAAGCTCGCATCGCGTAAAAGGTTGGTTATAAGATGCTGAATTTCCTCCCGACATAACAAGCTTTTGTCGCTCGGCACGAGCTTTCAACTGTACAAAGTTAGCACTGTAGTTGGCCGAACTAGATGAATTATAAAAGTGTTCCCCGAGTATATTACCAATGTCTCTTAGTGATGAAGAAGGAGCGTTAAATGTTGGAATAGCAAAGCACCTATAATCTCCATTTACTTTCCGATATCTGTCACAGGCCTCTTTGGCTGGGACAAAGCTAGTTAGAGAAGAGAGATACTTTATCCACGACTTGCGCTTTGCTTGCTTTCTAGTCCGACGAGCCTTGGCTTTTCGTCGCTTGAACTCAACAAGGTTGCTTGAAGTGGGGTATCTGCGAAATCTGCCCCACGCCCTATTTTGGTCCGCCCGGGTTGTGGCACACTCCTTATTCCACCAAGGTTTACATTTTTTGGGTATATTACCAGATGTTTGTGGGATGGACTGCTGAGCAGCCCTTAGTATTTGCTCAGTGACATGTAGTGTAGCGTTTTCAGGGGACATAGAAGAAAGAATCGAAGGATCTAAAGTGGAGTGAAGATTAAAAAGCGTCCAGTCAGCCTTGTCTAACTTCCACCTAGGGACCCGCTTTAAAAGATTAGGCAATGGAACGGTACTTTCTAAAATAACTGGATAGTGATCACTTCCAAAGGGGTTATGAAGAACCTTCCAGGAAAAGCAAGGAAGTAATGAAGGTGAAGCGATAGAAAGATCAATAGATGTAAATGAGTTGTGTGCCGCACTAAAAAAAGTTGGCTCTCTCCCGTTAAGAAGACACAGCCCAGAAGTCAATGAAAGACGTTCAATTACACCACCACGGGGGTCCTGACGGGTACTACCCCACATAGGATGATGAGCGTTAAAATCACCTAAAATTAGAAAAGGATGAGGAAGCTGTCCTACAAGTCCCTGCAGATCTTGAAGATTCAAAGGAACATTTGGTGGCAAGTATAAAGAGACAACTGTTACAAGGCGGTCCACGAGGAGACGCACTGCAACAGCCTCCAGTGGCGTGCAGAGTGGAACTTGAGAGCAAGCGACTCCACTCTGCACAACCACTGCAACACCACCAGAAGGAGAAGCGGGACGGTCTTTCCTAAAAACCTGATGATGTCTTAAAATGTTAAAAGAATTTGATTGAAGGTGGGTTTCTTGCAAAGCAAGAGCGATGGGCCGAAGCTCATCCATGAAATAGTTAACATCATCAATATTTCTTAAAATACCGCGGCAGTTCCACTGCATAAAATGTAACTTAGTCATCTCTTAAAAAGTGTGTAAATATGTAAATATATAATGAGTGAAACATAGTAAAATAAATAAAACCATGGAGAGCCAACGGAAATTAAGAAGATATGGCCACAATACGGCTACAGACGGGGTCATCATTTGGGCGGCACTACAGGCTGTTTCTTTTTGGCTTTGCGGGAGGGCGTCTCCCATTCCATGCCATCCTGGTCAGACCCAGGAGTGGACAGAGTGTCAACATCTGTTGGCATCTCCCCTCCTGAGAAGTGTCCATTGGAGTCGATGCGGAGCTTGTCCGGCCTGGCCCACGGGGGGGCAAGCCCCGCCACGGCCGGCTGGAGGAGCGGTGGACGAACTGGGCAAGGGCTCACCCGAGTTCGTCTTGTCCCCTCCTTTCACTGGAGCTGCATGGGCTCCATGCTGCTCCCTTGGTAGGGGGTCCTCTCCAGCGAGCAAGAGCGAGAAACTCGCTCTTTCTCCCTAGGAGGGGACCTAGGAGAGGGGGAAGGCGCGGCTGCTGCCGGCCTGTCCTTGGATGGGGGAGCAGCACGCGTGCTACCCCCAGGGAATGGGGGAAGCTGCCGCTGCCCCTGTTGGGGAGCTGGGGCCCTGAAGTCGGCCGCCAAGATCTCGGGAGAGACCTGGGTGGCCCTCGACTCCGAGCGTGGTGCAGGGCCCCTGCGCACCACGTCGGCAAAACTCCCCTTTGACACGAAGGAGAATCGTTTTTTAGCTTCGGAATAGGAAATGTTCTCTTTCACTTTGATGGTAAGGGTGTCTTTTTCTTGTTTCCACGAGGGGCAGGTACGATAATAAGCGGGGTGTGGTCCACCGCAATTAACACAGTGGGCCACAGCCTCCTCACAAATGTCGGAAACATGACCCTGACTGCCAGACTTTGCACACGTCTCCTTCCCTCGGCAGCTGCGTGCTCCGTGACCAAAATGTTGGCAACGGAAGCACCGCTGGGGGTTGGGGACGTAAGGGCGAACGCGGCAGTTCAGGTATCCTGCCTTGACGGTCTCTGGGAGTGTATGTTTTTCAAATGTCAGAATAACATGTTTAGAAGGAATTAGTTCACCATTTTTTCGGAACATGATGCGTTTAACAGTGACAACGCCGGAACTTTTGAGTACCTCGAGGAGTTCTTCTTCACTGGTGTTCAAAAAGTCGTCCTCAGAGAGGACTCCACGAATGGTGTTAAGTGTGCGATGAGGACTCACCGACACCTTTGCGTCAACAATGGTGGTCAGGTTGAGGAGTGCTTCGCTTTGTTATTTGGTGTTTACCTCCACAAGGAGGTCTCCAGAGTACCGTTTTTTCGCCTTGTAGGAAAACCCTACAAGGTGCTCTAGAACTTTGGCTACAATGAAAGGCGACATCTTGGCAACTGGCTTTTGTTCATCAAGAGAGTGAACAACAAAAAACTTTGTGAAAGATTCTATCTCGGGATTTTTGTCAATGGTTTTGTGCTCAAGGCAGCGCCTTTTAAAGGCGTGCCCTGAACGGGGTTTAGAGGGGTGGGGCGCCATAGGAGGGCAAAGAGTGTTCAAAATCCGCGGTGCACCGCCCACCACCGAGCCCAACAAGGGGTTAGGTAACGCACCATAACAAGAAGGGCTTGGCTGGAGACGTTACGCTAACAGTGCTGCCGGGAAACTATACCCAAGTGTGGGTCAAGACAGAGGTCCATTGCCACCCAAGGTTAGCCCTTGCCGCCAAAGAGGGGTGAAAAAGGAGTAAGAGAAAGTGAGAGAGAAGTAAAAGAAACAGGAAAGGTAAAGGTGAAAGATTGGAGGGGATAGTAGAAGAAAAGGCGACTAGACTGAATCATCCTGGCCGGGCCTTACCAGGACTCCCGTCTACGAGAAGCGGGGGCCGAAGTGGTGTATTGCCTCACCCGGGGGGCCCCGAAGGGTCCAAACCTACCCCGGGCTCGGCTCAACCACCAGGATGCCCTTTTCCCCGGACACGGGAAAGCCACGCACAGCCAGACGTGGGCGGGCGAACCCGCATGGCTCGGGGTCCGTGGAGACGCCACTCTCTAAACACCTGCTTTC
>JAZHYW010068661.1:0-15265 GCA_037355805.1 Ixodes ricinus
GCTTCTGGGGAGTCGCAGAATATGTATAGGACGCTGCTCTGATCGCCAGCACCCTAAAGGGTGCTACTGGAACACCCCTAGGTTGTTAGCCGTGAGACAAGCTGGTTTACACCTTTAAGGGTGGAAACAAATTTAGTGTGGGCGCGTTAGAATCTCACAAGACGCTCAAGTATTACCAAAGGCAGTAAGGTCGCGTTGGAGGTGGGACAATTAAACGACCTCCCTGCCTAAGAGGGGAAATCGGTCGTTGCGCGTGTTTCACTCCTCATCCTACGTATTCCGAAACGTCTTTAGATGTTTCGGAATAAGTTATTATGACTTAGCAATATTGAGTTCATGTTTTTTTTTTTTTTTTTTTTTAGTTTTGAACGAAGTTGTACGTCGCGCTCAATGTGAGCTGAAACAAGTCCTTCATGCTCCTTTTGGTAGTACCTGCTAGTTTGTTTTTTTCTTTTTAGGGAGCTGTGGTTCAAACTAGGAATGGAATGCGAAGTTGAGGTCTTATACTTCGGGGTCTTTGACAAATTGAGAGATAATAGGGCTGGTGGGCACCGCAGGCAGAAAAAGGGCTGGATCAGGTGTTTCAGCTCATATTGATTGTCATAGCGCGTTTCATTGGAGTGTGCTTGATAATGAATAGCTTTGGTACTAAATTGAACGGTCCAAATTTTCTTGGAAAGCGGTACATCGCAGGCAGGAAAATGCTGTTTGAAGTTTCCTCACCCGATGCCCAGCAGAAGGAATATTCTCCTGTTTGTTTCCTTTGTTCCGCAAAGGTCAACGAACTGTTGAAGTAAATTACTTGTATCTCTCTCGCCGCAGGCTGTTTGATGAGCTGGCGTCCTCCTGGAACAAATTGTGGCATGTTCAGCTGCACAGCCAAAGTGCGCTCTTCAGGGCGAAAAACAAAATCCAGGCAATCACGCTGGAATTCAATGGATGACACCATTCGCTGGCGGCATTTAAAGAGGAAATTTAGCCGGTTCCAATATGCAGAAGATTGCCATTCCAAACGTAAGCTTAATTGTCGCCCTCTCTCTTCTCGTCTCATCCGTTCCCCGTGTTTTCTGATGTTTATTTTTTTCCTTGCTTTAAATATTTATTTACCCTTTAAAGGGGTGTCTCTTACCATGTGTAATATTCTACTGCCGCTCATTTACAGGGATTACGAAGGTTATTACCTGAAGAGCGGTCAAGTAGTCGCGAGGAATGTGTTTGGTGTTGGTGTGAGCTATGATGAGCATCAGTTGAGCAGCTTTGTTGAACCGTCCGTGAGCCAGTAACCACTTCGGAGATTCAGGGAGAATTCTGTTTGGGGTAGATAATTTAGGAGAAACTGTAAAGTCAGCTAATGTCTGGTGTTCTCCCATCTACTGTTATATATAGGAAGGCACTGCATGAGAACCTTCAGTCATCTAGTTGACATCAAAATTAGCTTCTAAGCAAGACCTTTCCATTCCTGAAAAGGACATCCGGTTTCGCGTTAATGTTCGAAAGCATCTGACAGCCTTTGACAATTTCATGGTGGTGTGTTGACTAAACAGTAAAATATCTAGCTTTCGTATGGTATAAAACGTGTTCGAATCTAACAAATCAATATATTTTGCAAGAAGCACACATAAACACACGTCGAGACGAGAGCAACGACGTTCACATTTGTTCGCGCTCTCCTAAACTTGTAGACGTCTGTTTCACACACAATTTCGGGGATCATTATAATGGTTTGCTTTGTGTGAGGGGCGGGGGAAGTTACGAAGAACCGAGTCCGGGTGCCTGACCTCCAGTAGAAGAGGAAGGTGACGAAGGGCACGGACGTGGTGGCCGCCAGGTAGCTCCAGTCCCTGACGAGCAGCGCCACCAGGGCCACGAGCAGGAAGCCCACGCTGAGGCGCACCTGGCCAGCAGAAGCGCTCGGGCGCGCTGGCCCCCGCCCGCAGGTCTTCCACTGGGAACGCCCGCGAGCTCCCTATAGCCCGATTTCACGTGACGTATTTCCGGTTCGAAATCTCGCCGGGCGCCATGTTGATGAACTTTCGCCCCATTGCACGCACGGAGGCAATGTTTTCCAGCTCGCTCGAGTCGTGATCGACTGCGCTAGTCAGAAAAAACATTAGAAGCGTCGGCTGATACTCGATTTTGATACGTATGCCGGCCTTTATTCGGACTATACTGAAATGAAAATTGAAATACACCTCTCACGTTCAGAAATTAGTTAAACATGATCAACAAAATCGGCTAATGACAATCGCACGTTTGTATTTTGATGGAAGGCTGTATTTTTCGTTCCAAACGGCCGATTCCAGCGAGCGCTCGAAGAGCAGCTGTCGGGGAGCTCGATGCGTCTCGGGAGATCCGGTGCCCCAGCGCGTTCGTGACGTCACGTTTACCTACACGGGCAAAGCTACGGGGAAGCTGGCGCGAGCTTCGCCACTTGGTGTTGTCAACGCGCTACAAGCTCGCCGTTCAGGATGCCCGCTCACCGCAGGAGTTGAATAGGCGCCGGAGAGAAGGGAATTCGGTTCGGCAAAAAGTTCGACAGGTGCTCGCCGCCGTACTTCCGCGGAGCAGCGCTGCTTGTATGGATAGTACGACGTCACGACATTCGGTTTATTCGTTCTAATGTTTGGTGTCTTTTCGAGCAAGAAATGTGTCTCTGCGGTGTGCCGGAACATGGTTGACATTTAGACAATAAAATAGGCGCTAAGATTTCGTTGCAGCACCCTTTTAAGACGAGTCAGTGATTGAGAAGGTGACCCGTCGCCGGCTAAAATGGCCCCGGTAGATGCCGCCGGTGCGGTTCCGAAAAGAAGAAAATGGAGTAAGCGAGGGTTTTATACCGTCCAAGTGCGTATTCCCCAGTCGTACTTACTGAGTTCTGCCGTTGACGGAGCCACTCGCTATGCTGGTGCGTTTCGCCAATACCAAAAACGACGTAACTAATCGTCTAGATATAAACACATGGGGAAAGGGGCAGACGCTGTTCATCAACATGGCGGAACGCGGTTTACTGGAAGTAAAGAAGCGTTTCGTGAAACCGCCCTATACCGCCGTCCCGAAGAGGCGACTCTCCGCAGAGTTCAGAGGTCGCGCGAGGTTTTGACCTCCTGGTCTTACCGAGCTTGGTGAGCGAGGACCACGTGCCCGCTGTGCCCACAGCGACTAGGAAGCGGAGGCAGATGAAGGCGATCAGGTTGGGCGACACCGCGGCCAGCATGCCGAACAGGCATTGTGCAAACAGGAAGACAACCAGCGACAGCCGACGACCGCGCCTGGCAAGGTGAACGCAGAACACAATTGACGCGTTACCTGCCCGTGGCGTTGCTTGGCATCGTCATCAAAATCGTTACAAAAAAAAGAAAACAAGCACAGTAACTATTTTTTTTTTATCTTTCTACAGTTGGTGAGAAAAGCCCCACTGCTTTGAAATCGCAAATTCGGGGCTTTTTTTTCTTTTTCTTGACTACGTAATTGCACATGCCCACCATTCCAACTGCGTTTCTGTGTAAGTCGCATTTGCAGGGTTAAAGAAATCGATTTGTGCGGTCTACCAAAATCGACAGCACAAGGCCTTAGAGAGATGCTGAACCGAAATTTGGAGCTCACAAAACAAGGCTGGAGCGATAGGCGGGACGCTGCAAAACCCCAAAACATCACTCATACAGCGGTATCTCTAAGGGATGGCTGTATTTTTGGAAAAAAGTGCACTGTTGAACAAGCCCGACGAGACATCGCACGCCACGATTCTCATTCCCTCTCCTCTTCGCTTCGTCCCTTCGAGCAGGTGAAGCGAAGCGAGGAGGAAGAGAAGCGAGGCCGGTTCCCCTCATTCTCAACTGTTCCAGGAGAATCGTGACGTCACAGTCCTTCGCTTGATCGTGCCCTTCTTTTCCAAAAATAGGGCCATCCGTTTGAGATATCGACATATGAGTGATGTTTTGGAGTTTGTAGCGTCCCGTTCAGCGCTTCTCTGGCCTTATTTTGCGAAAGCCAGATTTCGGTTCAGCATCACTTTAAGCCCGTTCACACACGCGAGGATTCCTTAGAACCGAGTGCCTTAAAACCTCTTAAAATCTCTTACGGCGAGAGGACACGCTGGCGCCATCTAAGCGTTGACCCTGGAACTGCATTTCACTAGAGCGAAAGGTTTTGCGGTATTTGCGAGGTCAAATGTACGTACCACTTATGAAAAAGTTCGTTTATAACATTGGCAACAGTTTTTTGAGCCATGGAAGAAACAATGATGCGCGAAAGAAATAAAAAAATAATATACGGGGCCGCCAAGTATTACCCGATAGGCGGCGCCAGGATGTCCTCTCGTCGTAAGAGATTTGAAGATGTTTCAAGGTACTCGGGTCCTAATTAGAAGTCGCAAGTGTGTGAACGGGCCTTTCCTGGCGCTTTGCGGATCCGACACAGACTCTTGTAGCGAGTCGGCGTATTCCCCTGAGCGTTGGTTTCTCCTGGTAGACAGTCGTCGTGCGGAGAAGCTTTCTGCGACTGAAGCGCTTGTGATTGTCATTTTCTCGTACTCATCGTTACAATTTACGGCAAATTTCACTTTTCTTCGCGCATGATATGCGTTATAGTTCTCGTGTCATTCCGTTAGTAAAAGAGGGACCTTTCTAAATCCGAGCAGTAAGTGCAATACCTCTCGGAGAAGGCGGCACAGACGAGGTGTCCTGCGAGCAGTCCGCCTCCAAAAAGGACTAGGCCCGCCGTAGCCAACAGACGTCTACTGCACACCAGGTCCCACTGGAAACGAATCGAAACCTAAACCCGAAGCACGTCGAGAAAAGAAACGACCTGACACTTTTCAAAGAATAATCGCGCGTCGATCTGTTCTCGTTCGCGAGACGTCACTACAGCTTCGCCCTAGTGGACGCTAATATTGAAAAATGGTCTCCGGCGCAGCACCAGTCCCTTCTTTTTTGTCTACTGAAAGATCTTAGAAGCTGAAGGAGAAGAACACAAACGTGTCTCATATGTCATTCTGCCTATTTTAGATGGAGAATTACTAAGGGTTCTACGGCGAGAAATGGAATTGGCACCTCATCATTGAAAGCGGAGCCAAGTTTGCGCTGCTGTTTCTTGTGCACTCGGAAGTTCGACGAACTTCGTTCGTGTCCGCCTTCTCGTACACCCACCGGAAGCTCGGGCCGCGGGAGCGACGAATTCCACTGGCGCGTTTCGTAAACCTCCTCCCGAGCATATGAGTTCACGCATAATCAAAATGCCAAGAAGAATTATGAATACGTTCACGTTCTCTTCGTCGCGTATCTCTCCCGTAAATTAACGGCGCGTGTAATTCGGGGGCTCATCCGAGGTTCTTCCTTCCGTACACAAAAGGCACTTCTCCAACTCAATTATCCACCGACGATTGTCTTAGTCGTAACCCGCCCCATTATTCTTTTCGTGCATTTTTTTTCCCCCTCGTCTTCACAAAGAGTTCCACCCGCACCACGTCTCAGCCAGGGCCGTTCATCACCGCAGCTCTTCTCGAGGGACCCGCAGTTTGTGGATCTTTAGCTGGGCGGATCGGTTGGCTGCGGTCCAAGTTCGTGGGCCTCTCCCTCTCCCGGCCTTCTTTGGGACCGGGACGTCGAATGCTTGGGCGGTTGTTGGTGTTTGCTTCGCCCGACGGCAGGACGGCGGTGACGGGGGAGGGAAGGGGGGGGGGGGCGTCTCGGAGTGGTTTTCAGACCCTGTTTGAAGACCATCTAGGCAGCCACCGCGATCCGACTGACCTATTTCCATCCGAAACATTTCCCCCGTCTGCCATCGCTATTGTTACTTCCAGCAGAAGTCGTGCTCGGTGCCTCCACGTCAACCGTTTTGTTTGTTTGTTTGTTTTCTTCCAAACTCTGGCCAGGAAAGTAACACGCACGCAAAACAAAAGAGCGAGGGAAAAACAAAGACACCTAAACACGGCGCTTCCTCTTTTTTCTTCTTCTTCTTATTGGGTTTTTATGTGGGAAGTGGCATTTGTCTGTTTGTGTCTCCCGGCCGCGTTATCTGCGGACGCACGGATCACCGCTGTCCTCCGCTGGATGCGATGAGAAATCGTTTCCCCTTGGCGGCGATCGCGTCGGGGGTTTGTCGTCGTCCGTTTATGTGTTGTTGCCATCTCGCCGGCTTTGTAAACGACACGCCGAGTCCTTCGCATCGTCGCGTGGCCCGGGAAGGAAGAGGCTCGAGCGAGGCACCGCCGCCTCCGCTTCAAAAATTAAAGAGCGAACAAATCTCGGGAGCAAATGGGGAGGGGACGGTTATGTTGCCCATCAACAACGGACTGTTCAGCCGCGGGCGAGTGAGCGCTCAGAAAGAGAGGCTGGGAACTTCTGAGTACCGTCGTGTCGCTGCCGCTTCCCTGTTTTAGTTGCGACCACACCAAGATGCGGAAGCAGCAGTCATTTTATATGCACACGAAAAGTGTACGCGAGACATGTTTTCGTCCGTCAGAATGCATCTCTTGTTGTGTCTATGAACACCTTTCTGCCGCTGCAGAAAAGCCCTCGAGGGCAGCCGTGTTTTGTTTCGTTATTTTAATGATTTCGTTGCGCTAGAGGGGAGCATTAAAACAAAAACGGGCAAGACCGCCAACAAACAAACGAGAGTGTCGCTTAAAATTTCGGGGGCAATCTCAGGCGGAAAACTTGTCTTTCGATTTTTCCGGTGTTTTCCTCGATGTGTGTGTGTGTAAGGGGGGGGGGGGGGGGCAACAAAATGGGATTTTCTCCTCGCAACGAGGAACCATATACTGTCGGCGCTGCGGTACGGTTGTCCCAGGAATTGCCGAATTTGCCAGTAAAACGTGGCAAAGGGAACGGCGAAGCAGCTTCCCTTTCATAAAATTGTAATGCGCGTGCTCCCGTGGCAAATTGTGATGCGCGTTTCCCGACCTTGGACATTTTCACTGCTGCCTTGCACGTGTGTCTGCCGCGAGAATATCCGTGCGTGAGATTGCATGAAGATTTGGCTTTCCAGTTTTCACTGTCATGGATAGCAAATCCTATGGAAAAGCTTTCTCCAAATTCCAACCATTGACTGAGCCCTGGGTGTTGAGGCATGCTGTCTTGTCGCGTGCCGTTTTGTCGTGTGCTGTCCTGTCGCGTTCCCACTTTCCCCGTGTCAACAGACCAGGTCCTGTATGTACCACGGCATTCTACTTTTGTTAGTTTTACCATGCCCCCGTACATACGTGTAGCCGTTTTTCTATCGTTGGCCCATTGATGACGGTTTTCATCGTTTCATCGAAACCCAAAGCTTATAAACAACGGCGTTGTAATAGGTATACTATTTCTAACCACCTAGATAGATAGAGTGCATCTTCGCCCTTGTCTGAAACTACCAACTGAGATCCTTGCTGGGGAGCGTGGCTTCAGTTACTACCAGCCCGGACTTCCAGACTCCTTGGCCACTTGTACGTCATTCCAAGAGGATTTCCCGGTTTAAGTGAACGTTATCGTTCACTTCGCATCGCAGACGGTAGGCCCCAAAGCGATAAGGTCGAAGCGCGGCAGGAATATGCCTGGGACGGGGATAGTGGGGACGGGGCAGGGATTCTGCGCGCGGGGCCATACACCCTACTACGTAGCCGGAAAGTTTACTTTCTCCTCGCTGCATATATGCCCGCCGAAACGTCCGACGTGTCGTACGATGCGTCGGACATCTCGTCGTGCCCTGGCGCTTCTAATGGCGGAACGACGCAGACCTCTTCTCGGCCACAACATCTGTGACCGAACAGAGTAGGGGATCTTTAGAGGGATTCAACCGCTCGTCACTCAATGGGCAAATTTCGCTACACAAACCTGAGTTTCAGGAATGCACGATAGTATTCATTCTTTTGGAGGTTACTTATGAAGACGTAATGAAGGTTGTACGGCCCTTGAATTTTTCCTTGAGAGCGCTGGAGATTTTTAATAAAATCCTGAAATATGACCGTTTTGACTGTTTTGAACGCGTTTTGAAGCATTTTTGAAAATACAATTATTTAGAAGACAAACGTGACAAAACGCTTGGCCGTACGTACTAGGGGTGCCTCTAATCTTAATTTTAAGACCATGACGAGACAGCAAAATATTGCTGTAGTTGCGTATTTGTGTAAATAAAATCACCCTGTTAATTTTATTTCTAACTTGTTAAACGAGATGGCGACACTAGTACTAAATACCTCAAACCGGAGATTTTCTTGCTGTTGCTGTTGTTGTTTTTCTCTCAAGCTCGAATTCGACCGCGATGTCTCGTTGCTCGTGGATCAGTAGCACGTGTAGCGAAAGCTCGCGCTGTAAAGCTCACCGATCGTGGATTCAATCCACCGCCTCTGTTCGTTTCAATCTGGATGAGCGTCGTACCGGTGTGCGGTCATGTATCACTATTGCGTGATACACGTTAAAGACGTCAGACAAGCAGCGGTATACTGCACTGTCTTTCATCTCACACGAATATACCAGATACCCTCAGAGCTGACTAACTTCCCGCTGTATAAATATAGACACAACAGAATTACAATTGGTGGCTCCGTTGGTCGGCACTTTTTGAACGTTGCAAGAAAGAATAAGAAACGTGCCCATAAGTGACCGACCCGATGTTCCACAACTTTGTCGCGAAGCTTGCTCATGCCCAAGTCCAACGAGAGTGACTAATAGAAACAACCAACACCGACACGCGTCGAGGAAATGAATCACGCACGCGAATGTATCTTTGGCAGGCTTACAATCGCTCGTGCTTACTTCAAAAGCACCGAGAGACAGCAAGCAGTCAAAGATACCTTTGTGTGCGTGCTTCATTTGTGTTCGTGTGTATGTTTATACCGCCTGAAGTTAGTCTGCCTCAACTAGCGACTTGTCTCTGAGCTGTAGACGAGCAATATAGCCAGTGCAGTGCAACCGCTAGCCTGTGGGGTCTTTAACGTGCTCCACGGAGTAGTAATACACGACCGCACGCCGGTACGATGCTCATCCAGATCGAAACGGGCAGGGGCGGAGATTGATTGTGTCCTTTGCTTGAGGCTTATTGGTGTTGGTTATTTCTAATTGTCGCTCTATGAAACTAGGGCATAATAAACAACAACCATATTTGTGTTTTTTCCCTCTTCCACTGGGAATAATCTTTGAGCTTCTCCTTACCTGATCATGTCATCTTATTTGGTAGCGGAAGTGGACCTCCGGAGGAAATATTCCTTCAGTGTACGGGGGTGGAAAACATAAAACAGGAGTCACATGTAACGCTCAAGCTACGAAGAATGCTTCTGGCAAGCTCAATGGACCTTTCCGAAAGTTTGACCTCTGTTGCAAACTGTGGAATTTCTGCACAATTATAGATACAAGCGTCAGCTCTTTGTGTTTGATTGCACGTGAGCTGCAACAGTACTCGTGCAGCGGTAGCTCAAGTCAAAGGTATAAACAAGCTTGCGCTCGCTGCATTTCTGATTATCACCCAAAGGTTCAGATTCTCACGTTCCGCAATGTCGGTTGTTCCGCCATTGTGCAGTGGATCAGCCGACGTTTACCTAAGTCTAATATCGTCAAAACAAATAGAACTAACGTTGTGGACGCATGTGACATCTATGTAAGTGAAACTGTAAAATACACTTGGCAGCAAAAAAAAAAAAAGACTATAGTTTCATTTTTTGTTGACAGCTTCTTTTTTAATTAAATAAATGCTAAAGGTGTCCACAACGTAAGTTCCTGTTTTGACAATATTAGGCTCAGGTGGACGTCGCTCATAGAGAAATGTCTTCTCTCGTTTTTATCTTTTGATCCAGTTGACGTCCTCCTCTCAAATTTTCGCGCTCTATTCCAACTGCTGGCGTCCCATTTTCAGAGTTTAATCTTCCCGCGATGCGTAAATTATCTACACAAGCCAAAAAATAAGATTTTCTAAAAAAAATCATTACTAAGTGCATGCACTGCACGCGCTCATCTCTTCTATATAAGTAATTAGAAGTAAATAATCAACATAAGATAGGAAAAATATACTTTTCCTTTCAAGCAGTTATGTGACTGTAGACGCCAGCACGTGTTGCACGTGTAACTAGTCATCAGCAGACTCCTAGCGAAAGGCCTGATAAGGCTCTGAAGGCGAGACTTTTGTTGATTCGATTTTTTTGTGTGTGCTATGTTAGCGCGCGTGGTCAAACGCTTGCATACGCTACAAGTGTGGCTCGTAAGCACCCTAAGATCGTGCAGGGTTGGACAGAGATACCCTAATATGTAGGGTGCCTCAATGTCCTTCTGCTTAGGGTGATGCCACCCTTTGTAGTACCCGATGCTGACAGCACGCGCTCACGGGCAAAATACAAATAAATCGACGAAAACAAAATCGTATCGACCTTCGACGCAAGCGACCCGGGGCCAAGCACCCGTGCTGTGGAACCGCCACCGCCTCGCCTTCAACTTGTATCGACCGCCGAGGAACCATCCTCAAGCATCACAATTAGCATACAAGATAAATTGAGCGAGACCAAACGTCAATAGCCAGCAGTCGAGCACACTCCAGAAGCGAGCATTCCGCGCTCGAGAGAACCTATCCAGACGGCACGAGGACAGTCACCCTCCGAAGGCTAAATGGCCACAAGCTCGGCATCGAACGCCGGCACCGCAGCCGCAGCGACTTGGGAAGCGTAGCAGGCCTCGTGATGAGGAAGTCGAAAGACTCGCCTAACGCTGTTAGCGAGCAGTAGACCACTGATTATAGTCTAGTTGTCAAATGAAGCAAGGTATAAGTAGAAGCTGCTCGAAGCTGCATCTATCTGCTAGAAATCGAGACGTCAAGTGCGACGAATGTGCATCTGATCTGGCACTGTCCGATTTGTTAATGAAGACAAGTGACGAAAGCCGCTGAACACGCTAGAACAACATCACCGCCCTCGTGCTTCGAAGCCTGGTGTAAACCAGTGGGATGTACAAACGACATACGTTGTCGCGGTCATGTCCGATCTGCTCAGATTTGCTGAGTGAGACCGGCTTGGACATTCATATCTAGCGTGGTCTATACTCTCAAGCAGCGGAGACTCACAGCTATACTATTAGCTTGTAAGTTGCCAATGTCCCGCCTATCCATCCATTGTTTAAACTTGCTGCCGACAAATTGACTGGTGAAATGTTCACCTATCGATAAACGTCTGCAACAACAACAAGTCGCCATAGCACATCGCCATAGCACAGTCAGCTCCAAAAACACGTGCCGGGACACGCTCTTTCACGCGCTTCTGAACAAAAATAAAATAAACGTGTGGGACGAAATGGCCAGGTGTCTCCACCCTAAGCAAAGCGCACATGAAGGCACCCTACTAATATGTATTTGGAAAAAAAAATAGTTGCATGAGTTGCAAGGAAGGCTAAAATACTTATTTCGAACAACATTTATATTATGAAACATTATTTCTGATATTTTCATTCTCTGTAGACCTTGTTTGGTGGCTAGTGGATAAGAAAAACAAAAAAGAAGCATGCTTTCTATTATTTTGCACTATTGCAATATATTTTCTTAACCAACAAACAGGTGCTTACTCTGAGATGCAAATTGAATTTTGACGTTCGCGTTTTGGCGCCCGAAACAATTTTTCTTTCGTAAATTTAACACTTCCCGTTTTGCGGATTACTAAGAAAAAAACGGGCCATCAATAGGTAGAAAATACGTTTCTACCAAAGGATGAGGCGTACGTTTTTTGTTTTGTTTTTCTCTTCACCTTTCTAATTTTTAGGCAAAATCAAATGAACCTCTAAATAACTTTAGTGTCTTCATAAATAACCTCGGAAGTTCACTATGCTATTGTCTGTTAGGAACACCTCTTTCAACAGTGATCTTACTATGTCACGATGTAATGAATCGGTGCTACCTTATCTGTCTGGAAACAAATTGATTTGTGTGTATGTTTATACAGCCTAGAACATAGTCTGCCTCAACGGGAGACCTGTTTCCCAGCTGTAGACGAGCAATTCAGCCAGTGCAGTACAACCGATAGCCTGGGGTCTTTAACGTGAATCACGCAGTAGTGATACACGACCGCACGCCGGTACGATGCTCATCCAGATTGAAACGGGCAGGGGTGGGGATTGAACCCAGGATCCCTGGGTTATACAGCGCGAGCTTTCCCTCCACGTGCTCCGAGCTGGTGTGCTCTAGCCCACTCGGCCACCTATCCTTTTTTTTTCTTTATTGCACTTGGCCACCGATTCCTCTTTATCTGTCTGGACCACGGTGGTCTGGACTAAAGCCCTTCGATGTGTTTGCGTTTGTCTTGCAAGTGGCGTCAAATGCGCCAGTGCACGAGGTCCGTGTCTCGAGCGGCCCTTGGAAGCAGCTGTTGGCGCAGTACTGAAATGAGCGGCCCTTGGAAGCGAATGGCAGCGGAGCACCCGCTCCTTGCACGTGTCTTGCGCGTTTCCACAATAATGGTTTGCGGTACTTGTAAGCGTGAATTTTATCAGAGGAATTTAGTCTGCACAGGAACTCTAGTCTGCACTTGCCGGCAGCGCCTTCAACTTATAAAATTTACGAGGATAGCTGGGGTGCGACATGGATTTCTGTATTTGAGTAGTTCTTTTTCGCTGACAGGCAGACAGACGGAATGTGTCCTTTCTTGCCATACCCGTCGCCAATGTTGTGAGCTGCTGTGCACTTGGCGCGCGATTGTGGACGAGTAGTAGAGCCGCGCTACTTCCTTGGACAGAGAACTCCTTGGTACAGTTCGCGGGTGGGAAACGGTTGCTTCTTGTTGCTTTTGACTCGCCGCGCAGAAGTGTGGACCTCGCACTAAATGAGCTAGGCTTAGGGTCGGCACTCTGTTCCCCAATATTGCTGTGGGCGCCGCCATCTTGGTGCTTGTACAGAGCAGACGCAACTGCCGATCGTCATGATTCAAAAGTTCGGCTTCCTCGGCATTTGATTCGGTGTTAGGAAGCTCATGTAATATTGCTTTGCTCTGTCGCGAAGCGTTTAAACATTTGTGGAGGACGTAAAAGCGTTTCCTGTGATTTCAGATAAATTTTCAGATAACTGGCAGCCATGATATTAAGCCACAATATGGACAAGTGTCGTTACTCTGAAGCGTAGCTTATTTAGTGGCACTAGGGAAGATCATGGCAGAACAGCGCAGCACTGAGGTAGATTTCAGACGCCATGTTCTTGTGCCACTAAATAGTCCACGCTTCAGAGTAACGACACTTGTTCATTATGTGGCTTAAAATCATGGTTGCCAGTTATCTGAAGATTTATCTGAAATCACAGGAAACGCTTTTCTGTCCTCCACAAATGTTTAAACAGTTCGCGACAGAGCAAAGCAATATTATATGAGCTTCCTAACACCGAATCTAATGCTGAGGAAGTCGCACTTTTGAATCATGACGATCGGCAGTTGCGTCTACTCTGCCCAAGCACCAAAACGTCGGCGCCCACAAGAATGTTGGGGAACAGAGTGTCGATACTCTAAGCGCAGCTCATTTAGTGGCTCTAGTTCTTCCCAGAAGTGGCGCGCGGCACGTGTCTCGAGCATTTCCACAAAAATGATTGGCGCCACTTTTCCCAGGATAGATGGGCTTTACTCCACAGATCCTGGGAGCGGGTTTTCAAACCAGTATTCTGACGAAGAGCAGGCCCATATAGGAGATAGGAAGTGCAAAACTCCCACTTTATTTCTTTTTTGCTTTCTAGCTTGAAAATAAGCTCTAAAAATAACCTCTTTTTTTCTTTTTTTTTTTGCAGAACAACGTTTGCGTGTTAATTGTGGTGGTCCAAACGGCCGCAACGCCGCACCCTGTGCTTTCGATAATTTCGAACGTGGATGGAATTTCGATTCTATTTGGAAATCAGAGCTTATTCTATGTTTTGTAAGCCACTGTAACCTACGTATGTACTGGCTCGTATCTCGCGCCGCCTGCTGGCCGCTTCCGGCAGCGGCGGACGCAGAGCGAAGAAGATCTAGCTCGAGATCGGCGGCGAACAGCCCGTGGCCCGAGCCCACCTCGAGCGCCCGACCTGCATGCGCAGCTGCGAGCATGCCAAGTCGTTTGTTCCGGAAAGGCTCTGCGCCATCCCCTGCGGGGAAAAGAGATGCAAATAAATGGCGGTTGAATCCCCCTTAGGGGGGTTCAGCACGCCTTCGGCAACTGCCCTTTCCTCGGCAGATGGCGCAGAATTTTCAGGAACTAAACGAGTTGCATGTTGCGCAGCTGCGCATGCAGGCCGGGGCGCTCGAGGGGTGCTCGGGGCCACCCGGAGCTGTTCGCCGACGTGCTCGAGCTGGGTCTTCTTCCTCTGCGTCCGCCGCTGCAGGAAAGCGGCTCCGTACGAAGGCTGGCGCGTTCGCCTAACCCAGTACATGCGTGGGCCGGTGGCTCGCAGCATAGAATAAGCTCTGATTTTCGGGTAATTCGAAGTCCCTCCACGGTCGAATACGGCATCGAAGCTGGAGTGCGGCGTTGCGGCCGTTCGCTCCTGCACGGTTGGCACGCAAACGTTGTTCTACAAAAAAAACATTTTGAGGGTTTAATTTAAAGCTAGAAAAAAATAGAGTGGCAACGATTTTGCGCTACACCATGTCCTATGTCGGCCTGCTCTTCATCTGAATACTGGTTTGCCGGACCCGCTCCCAGGATCTATGGGTAAAGCCACACTCTCCTGGGGAAAAGTGGCGCCAATAATTTTTTGGAAATGCTCGGGCATTGCCGCGCCGCCACTTCTGGAGAAAGAACTTGAAACCACTAAATGAGCTGCGCTTAAATATCGGCACTCTGTTCGCCAACGTTGTTGTGAGCGCCGACATTTATTTGGTGCTTGTGCGAAGTGGACGCTGCTGCCAATCGTCATGCGTGCATGATTCAAAGAGCGCGACTTTTTCACCACATTATATTCGGTGTTAGGAAGCTCAGAGTAATATTGCTTTGCTCTGTCCGCGAACTGTCTGAAATTTCGTGGAGGGCGGAGAAAAGCGTTTCCTGTTGGCCTGATCAATCTTCGGATAACTGGCAACCATGATTTTAAGCCGCAATATGAAGAACATGGCGTCTGAAATCTAGCTCAGTGCTGCGCTGTTCCACCATAATGATGCTTCCCTAGTGCCACTAAATAAGCTGCCTTCAGAGTAACGACACTTGTCCATATTGTGGCTTTAAATCATGACTTGCGAGTTATCTGAAAATTCGTCTGAGAACACGAGGAAACGCTTTTACGTCCTCCAGAAATGTTTAAACGCTTCGCGACAAAGCAAAGCAATATGACATAAGCTTCTCTAACACCGACTCAAATGCCGAGCAAGTCGCACTTT